>KZ805542.1:0-59788 GCA_003073855.1 Periconia macrospinosa
TATAATTCATAGGGTCGATTCATATTCATATTCATTAATTAATTCATCTTACAAATGAATCATGAATTAATTCATAAATTCATAAGGTCACTGCTCGTGGCTATATGGCGGCCAATGTCGGTTTTGACCATCCCGGGGCAAACGCTGTTGATAATGACGAGAGGACTGGCAAGTCAGTTGTACGTACGAATACTGACACAGATATCAAATCTGTTGCGAAGGAAACGGGGATGTGATTAGGGCTGGGGGTTCATTTCTTACTCGCCATCCGGCCCTCGAGCCAGTTCACTCATACCCTCAATCGTGTACATGAGCAGAAGCTTGCTAATGTTGTAATTAGGTTGCGTGTCCCAAAACCCACCTTGCCAGTAGTCCTTGCTGCACACCTGCCGCAGAATACTTTTTTCTTGCTTAGACCCCGTAAACAATGGATCGATATCGTTGTCGAGATGGTCGCGCGAAGAGACAAATACAAGATGAGCCGGGGTCTTTCTATCACTCCGTGCTCCACGCATCCACTCGAGCAGAAGCAGGCCGACAAGTGTCGTACCAATTGTGTTGACTTGAACTGTTCTTTCCCTAGATTATGTGCGAGTCAGAAGGGTGAAGTGCAGATGCGGGCGTGTCCGAATAGAGTAGAGTTTAGTAAGAAGGGGACGCCATGCTACCTACCATCCTGCCTCACTTTCCTCCCAGTGAGAATTGACCATTCCACCGTTTAGAATCGCTACATCCAGGACAGAGGGGCCGGAGAGACTGCTTTTGAGCTTAGTCACGAACTTGCTGCACGAATCGTAGCTTTCCAAGTCCAGTTCTAAACACGATATGTCGCCTTTGCGAGAGGGTCCCACTGCTTCTTCTATGCGCCGTTTAGCAGTATCACCCCGGGATTCTACCCGCGATGTGATGATCACGCTGGCACCGAGGGTAGCAAAGTGAACCGCAGCAGCTAGCCCAAGGCCAGTGGTTCCCCCGACGATCAAGACAGTCTGCCCATCAAATGTTCCCGCTGGGGGTAGCGGCTTCGGTACAAAACGCCCCACTAGCCGTTTGATAGGAGCATCGAAAAATGACATGTTTTTGTTTGTTTTGCTGGAAGATATTCAAAACGGTTGCGATAAGAGAGGCCGGAATCACCAATTGCTGGCAAGATCAAATCGATTTCTGAGCACTAATGATGGAGTGATATCATCCAAGGGTGAGGATGCATGAACTGTGAGTTGCAATTGGTGAGGATACAGGATGGCCAAGGCAATCAGGTCTGCATGTTCAGTTCAGCAGAAAGGGGTACCTACCTCGCCGCTTCGCTTACCCCACGTGATTAAATTATCACACGATGTGACGCTGACTAGTTAGGAATTTTGAGTAGGGCGGCTCGTCTAGACTAGTGATTGTTGATACAAAGATCACTGTGTGGCTCGAGAACGCTTTGCCAACCCCCACCAAACGGACTCTACTTAAGGTGACGACCGTTCCAAATAATAACCAGTACGAGTGCGATACGACTCCATCAAAAGCCTTTGGCTATAATTTTCAGGCTATGATGATATTCTATTGTTTATATTGGCTCTGGAAGCGGTGCCCAGCCAATCTGATCTGTTAAGAAGCTAGTCCCGGCATCTTCAGTACGTTGCATCGTTTTCTCGCAGAAAGTTGAACTAGACGGACCGATTTATTATAATAAGCGCCGCGCAAATCCTTCTCTCGCAGAAAGTTGACGTTGAGATCAATGTATAATAAGCGCCGCGCAACACACCTAAATTACTTTTAGATTCGTGGTTTTGCATCGATTTCAAAGCTCTCAGTTCAAAATTAAAATTATAAAACTGAATATTCAAGTTTGTGCTGATAAGGCTCACCCGATAACTAGATTTAGGGTCAGGCGGCGCAAGCTTATTATCAGAAGAATTCGTTTCTGCGAGAGATCCCTTTCGCGGCGGGATCCTTCTTCGTTAAAACAATGAAATAAAGGCGGGCCGTGCCACTTAGTGCTTATACAGTAAGCTCAGGATTACAACCTGTGTCAGCAACGCTTATCCTGACTAACCTGCGGCGTCTTTCTCCAGCATTAAGACGAGGTGTGCCTTATCATGGCGTGTTGATACGCTGACAGCCTCGGCGCAACCGCCCAACATAATTAAATTTTCGGGTCGTACCCCTGTAAAATGCACGGGAATGCATAGACTCCACCATGCAGAATTTTTGTAAGTAATATACCGTAGAAACTCGACAATAAGGGACACACCAACGATCTTGGCAACCAGCTTGCACGGGCCTATTGTTTAACCTTAAATACATCCTTATTTAATAATAGATATATTTCTTAGAAACTATACGAGCTTTAAAATTATTTTTTATAGGGAATTGTTTCTTATATAGAGATATCTTAGTCTTTAAAATTTTAAGTAATTTAGACTTTTCTTAATAGTACACCATATTTACTGTATCCCCCTTCTTCTTTTTTATAAGGAAGTGGCCTAGGCTTTAATAGCTTGGTAGCTGACTAAGAAGACGCTATACCATATATAAAAGCCGCCAAGATCGTTGGTGTGTCCCTTATTGTCGAGTTTCTACGGTATATCGATTTGTGGGATCAAGACCGAGGTCTGTAATCGCTACACCCTGGGTAGCCGGCGTACTCATATTGTGAAACTGTTGGACAGTACTAGACCAAGTAGCCAAGTAGTAAATCGCTGCCTACTCTAGTTGTACTTTTCGTTGCCTACAAAGATGGAACTACAGGGGTATGACCCGATGATCATGCGCCATATAGCACCCCTTATGCCGCCACTGTCAGTAGTTTAACGGTGAACCACGGACATGCTAGTTCACGTATCTGTTCGGAGACCGGCGGCGCATACCAAATTGTGTCTCTTTTTCGAAGGCCCAACAGTCGTGTTTCGAGTGCGGACATTGAGCTATCTAGTCGGAAGCAATATCTTTCAGGCAGGTAGATTTCCATTTCGAACATGTGGCATGGCAATTTGTTTTTGTCGGACTTCAAAGACTCAGTACACGTAACTTTTATGCATACATCCGAGATAACAATTTTGTCCAAGAATAAGTGGCTGCATTAGTGAATTTCGCAGGGTATGCCCGAGATATAGAAGCGGTTACATGCATTTTTCAATGCGATACATCTGTAGAATGCCTACAGATCGGAAACTTCGGCATCAGCTTCGGTCTCCGAATTGATAACCCCTCTAGGCTTTTCGAAACAAAGAATAGCGTAGGTAGCTGTGCCGTGAGCGTATGCCTTCTTCATTGACCGCATTCCCCGCATATAACCAATAGCATCTGGGCCTTGAGATATAAGATACAGTACTGATAGTATTGGCAAAGAAGTGTCCCTGATATGGTTAGATCCAATTTCAAGCTGGTTTTACATATTCGTGATTGAAAAGCTTTGGATAAACCTCAGTGGAAGCAGACTTACCATGTTTTAGCCACATTTTTAGTGATATCCATCGGTTCGTGGCGAGGTGTGAAGCCTGCCTTCTGGGCCATCTGCATATACTCGTTCACTGTGCTTAGCTGCGGACAGAGATGGTTGCGCGAGATAGATTGGAGCTCTTTAAGCGCACGCTTTGATGATGAAGCTGGATCCTGCGCCGCGAACATGTCGGCTATGATCAAGCAACCCCCAGGTTCAAGGAGCGCAAATGCTGAGTCGAAACAGAGTTGTCTCGTATGCAAGTGAAAGATCACCTCCGAAAACCAGATACAATCAAACGTCTCCCCTAGGGTTTCCGAAAAGTGCTCGCGCATCTTTTCTATGTCAAGATTCAGGACTCGAACAGCGCCAGCGCCAGCACTAATGCTTGTGGATGGGGCAGAGGGTGGTAGCAGGACGAAGTCGGTGTTGTCTAGAGTTGGTGGCCGTGGCGGTGACGATGATCCCTTTTCTACCCCCGCTATTACAGTCAACTCGCGCGCCATCTCCACCTGCCGTCGACTGTTGGTGATGGCCGTCACCTTGCAACCTTGTTCCCGAGCGAGGTATCTAGCGGTCCCGCCAATTCCGCATCCGACGTCTAGGACCCTAGAACCAGCAGTAATACCTGAAGACTCAATGAGCTGGTTGACTTGGTTTATCTGGGCCTGCTCGTTGGTGTCCGTTGGGGACTTGAAATATCCTTGGTGAATGTGTTCTCCCCTAAAACGGGTTGTGAGCCAACTTGCGCGATGAAGGTCGTGAAGAACTATACCAAACTTTCAGAAATTGTTCGGCAGACATATCGTAATGCTTCTGGAGTCTCTGCTTGAGACGTATCTTGCCATCTTTGGTTTCTTTACTACCCCCAGGGGGATCAAAATCCGTGTTGTTCCCGACCACACCTGGCATCGTGTATATGGCAGCAATACTGCCCCGTAGAAACCGGATTGAGGTTGCAAAGGTTCCGTTAATACAGCTTCACGCGAGTGAAAGAATTTCTTTGCTTGTCGAAGCAGATGGTGAAAATATCATTTTAATATCGACTTATGCAGTAGCCCTGCACTTACGTGCTCCATGGGTTCCTTGCAGATATTTGAGCATCATTCGGTATGCAGACTGGTAAGTAATCGGCTAGTTAGAGAGTTTACTTTCCCGAAACTTTCATGCAACACATGAAGGAAGGGGCTCCTCGGGATCCACCGGGTATAGGTAGTCTTGCAGTCGCCTGTTAAATCCTTGGCTAATACTACAAATCGGCAGGCACGGGCCTACTACTAAGGAAGAAGATGCTAAATTCTATCACTTGAAGGTAAGAGTTTCAAATCTTACTTGGTTTACATCAGGGCTGATGGGCTATAGGTACCTACCTCTTGCATCCCCTGGCCAACTGAGGGCCTGAGACGAATATCGGTTGATTCATTCGGTTTTGGGGGAGCCAATAGCCACGCCATTCTGGATGATGCTTTGCATACCATTGAGGCTCTGGCACTAGTCGATAACCACCGTATCTTGACGTCCCCTATTCTCTCCAACTGGGCGAACGGGGCTAATGGATTGCATCGGACGCATGGAGTGAATGGTGTGACTGGAGTGAATGGAGTGAACCACACAGTTGAAGAAACTAGCAAAGTTACCGCAAGGTATCAGTTACTGGCATGGTCGGCTCGCGATGAAGCTGCGCTGAAACGAATGCTGCATCTCTATGATGGGTATCACAAAGCTTCCGTGGATGGAGGTGCTGAATTTATAGGAAATCTTGCCTACACGCTTGCCATGCGCCGTTCTATCATGGCTTGGAGATCTTTTGCTGTTGTAGACGGACAGGAAGCACCAGTGATGGTGGACCTCACTACTGCAAAACGCGAGCGCGCGACACGTGATGTTGGAGTGGCTTTCATCTTCACCGGACAAGGCGCGCAATATGCTAACATGGGAATTGAACTGCTCCATTATCCCGTTTTCAAAGCTACACTTTCCGATATAGACAGGATATACCAGGAGTTGGGAGCTGAGTGGACACTATTTGGTAAGCATGATGTTCGGTTATCAGCAAAGAATAATGTTGACTAACTCGGGGTGCACTAGACAAAATAGGAGACAAAGCGCACATCCACAACCCGGAGTTCAGTCAGCCGTTATGTACCGCGATACAGATTGCGCTGGTCAAACTGTTGGAAACTTTCAATATCTTCCCGGATGTTGTAATTGGGCATTCGTCAGGAGAGGTAGCGGCGGCATATACGGTGGGGGCCCTTTCTCTTCGTTCCGCCTGCGAAGCCGCCTTTCACAGAGGCCGTCTCGCTGGGCGCATAGCCGCAACTTCTACCTTGAAGCCAGGAGCAATGATGTCGGTGAACCTCGCGGAATCTGAAGCTGAAACCTATTTAGCGAAAGCTTCACTTACCGGACGAGTCTCTGTTGCGTGTATCAACAGTCCGAACAACGTCACGATATCCGGCGACGAGAATGCCATTGACCAGTTACAAAAAGACCTTGAAAAAGATGAAGTATTCGCAAGAAAAATTAAAACGGGTGTCGCCTACCACTCTCCCGCTATGCATGAGGTTTCGGAGGAGTATTTGTCTAGCATGGGTCGTCTCGAGCCGAGAGAACTGCAGAGCGGCAAGAACCCTGTCATGGTGTCGACCGTAACAGGCCAGATGGCCGCAAACACCAACCTTTTAAAACCACAATACTGGGTCGATAATTTGGTATCACCTGTGCGATTTGCTGACGCACTGCAATACATTGTCCATACCGCGCCCAGAGTAGATGGCCTCAAGCCGATCACCAACTATCTTGAAATTGGGCCCCATGGAGCATTGCAGCGACCCGTGAGGGACTCGCTGGCATACGCCGGTAACAGCGCGGCGCAATACAATTCAGCCTTGTCCAAGCAGGATTCCCCCTCCAAAACCATCCTGCAGCTGGTTGGACAACTCTTCATCAGCGGATATCGTGTTTCGATTACTACAGCCAACCAACAGGATCTCACTTCCCAGACATTCAAGCCTTTAGTAAACACCCCTGAGTACCCGTTCGATAGGACGCTCACATACTGGCATGAATCCAGGGTTAGCCGTGATTGGAGGCTTCGCAAAGAGCCTTCGCATTCTCTTTTAGGTTCACGTACGAGCGACTGGAACCCACTGCAACCGCGCTGGCGAAAAATGCTCAAGGTTGAGGAGGTCCCCTGGATTGCAGATCATGTCGTGGATAACCTCGTAGTGTTCCCTGCTGTAGGTTCTATCGTTATGGCGATTGAGGCTGTCAGGCAAACCGTCGGTGGTAATCACGCTATTCGAGGTTACCATGTAAAGGAGGCCACATTCACGAGTCCGATTATCATCACCCCGGGAGGGACGACAGAGGTAATGACACATCTCCATCCCTTGCAACAACAATACGAGAGATCATCTACCCGGTTCGAAGTGGAGATTTTTTCGTACTCCGAGAATTATTGGAGAGCGTGCAATAAACATATTATTCATGTCGAGTATGAAAGAGAATCACGGACCGAGGTAGATGGTGGGAAGGAGGTCCAGCTTCTCACTGAATCGATAGCTCGAAGGAACGTGGACACAAAAAGCAAGGCTCATGTAAAGATTCCTACCCCCAATTTCTATCGCTGGCTCGAGGAGACTACTTTTCGTTACGGACCTACTTTCTCTCTCGCCGACAACGTCTATTGGGATGGGGAGAATATTGCTCTTGCTCAAGTAGACGTCGGTCCACCAGTTGACTCGTTCAAGGAGGGGTTGTCCATCCCGGCATCCTCGATTCATGCTTACAACTATGCCCTATCCCTCCGTCTCACGGAATGTCGAGAAGTGTGCCGACTTCTGTCCCACACAGGATAAAAGACGCTTGGATAGCTGAGGCCGGGTGGCAAAACTCCTCCACAAACCGGGTTGATGTCTTAACAGAGGCAAAGCTCAAAAGCGCCGGCGTTGGTTTCGAGTGTGAGGTGTCTGTCTTGTCGGAGACAGGTACACTCCTTTGCTACATCAAAGAGCTGGAGATGTTGCCTCTCATGGCGCGTAAAGCTAATCTCGAAGGTAGCGAAAGGAAGTTGCTACATTATATCGACTGGAAGCCACACCTTTCACTATGTACTCAGCAGCGAGCGTTCGGATTAGCGGCTACCGCCACAGAAGCACCAGAAAATGAAAATTCAGTCGTCAATGATCGGATCGAGCTTGAAAGCCTTCTCCGGTCGGTAGCACAGCAGAACTTTGATATCCTTTCTGAAATTGATGGGGAGAAAATGCCAGCCCATATAAGAAATTGGGTCTCTTGGACAGACCGTCAGCTCCAGGGAAGGCCGAGTAGAGAAATTCCTGCAGGATACGATCTTATTGACAAGCTGCAAGATCTTGCTATAAGGAGACCATCGTGGAAGATTTTTACAGAAGTTGCACAAACTATCCCCTCCATACTTCGCGGAGAACCAAAAGCGCTTGAATGGTCACTTTCGTCGGAATCATTCCGGGATTACCTCGATGGCACATTGACTGCAGTTTGCAACAGGGACGCTGAAGCGTATCTTGAACTGCTAGCTCATCAAAAGCCTACCCAGAGGATTCTCGAGATCGGCGCTCATAGAGGCGTTCTCACAAGCTTCGCGTTATCCGTCTTCCAGAATATCGAAGCTGATACAGGGGGAGCAGCATTTTCATACTACATGTATTCAGACACATCGACAGCGTTGCTCGAAGATGCCCCAACAAAATATCCTGAACACCAAAGCCGCATGGGATTCATGCGTCTCGACGTCAATCAAGATCTCCTTGCGCAGGGAGTGCAGCCTGCTAGCTACGATGTGATCTTCTCAGCAAGCGCACTACGAGGCGTTACTAATATCAGTAGTGTTCTTCAGAATCTGAGACGAGTGCTGAAGCCGGGTGGCCAGCTTGTTCTCCATGAGTTTACTGCCCCCGACCGTTTCGAGGTAGGCTTCGGCTTGGGCATCACTGCTGACTGGTGGCTTGGACAACAAGACGATAGCCACAGCGATCGCACATTCGATCCCTCTAAATGGGACGTAATTTTGCGGGATAACGGCTTCACAGGGACTGACCTAGTGATCAGAGATTTCCATGGCGATGTTGCGCATTGCTCTAGTCTCATCGTGTCGAAAGAAGCAGGCTCCCAGTTAAACCCTCCTAGGACAGGCACCAAGGTTCTGATAGTAATTGACGACCACGACGACTTCCAAAGATTGCTTGCAGATAGTGTATTTCGAAATTCAACTTGGACTTTCCGAGTGTTTACTCTCAGCGATATGGTGCATGAGAAGCTCGATCCGGACAGCTATATCATTTGTCTTGCAGACGTTTATCGACCATGCCTTCATCCGATGAAACAACAGACGTTGAAAACTATCAGAACCTGGGTGGAACAATTCAAGGATCTATTCTGGGTTACTGCAGTTGATGCGCAAAGCGCTCAGCTTTCATCATCGTACCCTTACGCAGGGATCAAGGACGGACTCCTCCGTACGCTACGCTCAGAGTTTGCATTTAATCGCATCGTCTCCCTGACTCTCATTGAGAGTACTCGTGATGTCGAAACCTTTTCAAAATACATTCATGATATCTTCGACTCAGTATTCATCCAGGGGCTCAGCGAGGATGTTGAGTATATGGTCCAAGACGGCCAGATCTTGACCGGGCGGTTGGTTGACGACAAGGACGCCAACAAGGCCCTTACGTCCTCTGAAACATCACAAGTCATTACCGAGCCTTGGCTACCAGGACCGCCGCTAACATTGGCTATCGAAACCCGCGGACAGCTCGAGACTCTACATTTCAAGGAAGACCTAGAATACTATAAAGAGTTGGATCCCAAAGATGTCGAGATCGAAGCCAAGGTCTGGGGTGTTGGTTTCCGTGACGTTTTTCTTGCCCTTGGCCGCTTAGAGGAAAACGATTTTGGGGCCGACTGCGCCGGAATAGTAACACGAGTAGGAGCTGAAGTCCAGTCGTTCAAGGCCGGCGATCGTGTGTGTGGGCAGGCATTTGACTGCATGAAAAGCTATCCCAGATTGCACGAATGGTCTGCAGCGAAGATCGAAGAGGATGTTTCTTTCGAAACGGCGTGCGCCTCCGTTATCCCTGGAATGACGGCGGTGCAATCGTTTCTCAAAATCGCGCGCTTACAGAAAGGCGAGAGAGTCCTTATCCACTCAGCTTCTGGAAGTACAGGCCAAGTCGCTCTTCAAATTGCACAGACAGTTGGAGCGGAAGTCTTTGCAACTGTAGGATACGAGAGCAAAAAGCAACTTTTGATGGATGAGTATAATATCCCCGCAGACCACATCTTTTACAGCAGAGACGCTAGTTTTGCCCAAGGGATTATGAGAATAACCAATGGCTACGGGGTTGATGTTGCCCTCAACTCTTTGGCTGGAGAGTTGCTGCGGGCTACTTGGGAATGTATGGCCCCGTACGGAAGGCTGATTGAAATTGGGAAGGCTGAGATCAATGCCAATGCTCCACTGCCTATGGCCAGTTTTGCCAAGAATAATTTATTTGCCGGTGTCGACCTCCGTCACATAGTTAGAGATTTGAACAAGACAGAGCTCACGCACGAACTACTGCAAAAGACGATGGATTTAGTTAGGGATGGGAGCGTCCGGGCGCCCAACCCTCTTCACATATATGACGTGAATAGGGTGGAAGACGCATTCCGCTATCTCGCGAGTGGGAAGAGTTCAGGTCGTATTTTAATCCGGGTGGATCCGTCAACGCAGGTTCAGGTACGAGATGAGCTAAGGCTGGTATAATTGCTAGATACTGATACAGCAGCAGAAACCACTGATCAACCGGAGAACTTGGAAGTTCAATGAGGATGCCACCTACATTGTAGCGGGAGGTCTCGGTGGTATTGGTCGTTCAATACTTCGATGGATGGTTACGAGAGGCGCCAAACATTTACTCGTCCCCTCAAGGTCTGGGCCTACATCCTCTGCAGCGTCCGAGGTCGTGCGTGAGTTATTTGATCAAAACATCGTTGTTTCAACCCCAAGATGTGACGTCTCTTCGAAAGACGCCGTCTCGCAGATGCTTGAGGATGCTAGCATGATTCTCCCTCCGATCCAAGGGTGCATCGTCGCCACCATGGCTTTAAATGTAAGTTGCGGGAAAAAAATCCAAAAATCCTGTCCTCATCAACTACTGACATGGCATTAGGACTGCCTGTTCGAAAACATGACCTTGGCACAATGGGAGCAAACCTCTTCCTCCAAAGTCGAGGCATCATGGAATCTTCACACACTGCTTCCTAAGCTCGACTTCTTTATACTGCTCTCTTCCGTTTCCGGTGTAGTGGGAAATCCAGGCCAGAGCAACTACGCAGCAGGATGCACATTCCAAGATACACTAGCGAGGCATCGCAGCCAAAACGGACAGAAAGCTATTTCCATTGACCTTGGGATCATGCGCAGCATCGGAGTCATAGCGGAGTCGGAAAGGCTCCAGAAGCATTTCCAAAGCTCCAAGGGTTTCATGCCGGTTGAAGAAACGGAGTTTCTCTCGCTACTTGATATCTGCTGTGACCCGTCGTACCGCCCAGAAGGTCAACAATGCCAGATAGTCATGGGCCTCGAGACACCCGTCAGTCTCCTTAAGCAGTCGCTTGAGCTTCCCGAGATCCTGCAGAGGCCACTCTTCGCCCGATTCAGTGAAGTCCCAGGCTGGTCTGGTAGTAATCAAGATAGCACAGATGGCGGCGTAGATGTCTCGCGGCTCTTCTCCCAAGCCGATACAGTGGCCGAACGCGCCCAAATTGCCATTGAGGCCCTCTCCAAGCGCCTCGCGCGGACACTTTCGATCAAGTTCGAGGACGTTGATACCCACCAGCCACTCCATGCATATGGTGTAGACTCGCTTATTGCTGTCGAGCTCCGCACTTGGCTTGGCAAGGAGTTTGCGACTGATGTGCCTGTGTTTGAGATTGTGAGTGGCAAGACAATAAAAGCTGTAGGGGAGATGGTAGCAAAAGCGAATTTTGTTGAAATGAAAGACTAGATCTGCAAGGAAGGCTATATGATTTTTCATTCTATAGAACCTTACTGAGGACTACGAAGTGGCTCAATAGAGTAATAAAAGCTCTCATATGTATCTGGTCTGTTTACCGCGAGTTGTCACGATTGCGTATGCAAACATCCTTTACATAGGATTTTTAAGAAAATTTCTCAACCAGGATAGTTGCCAAGAAGAGGCCGTATCAGCTTGATGATCTTAGCAGGAGGTGGATTTTCAAACCCTCGTGACGACATTTCCTTGCCAAGATTCAGCTGTAGAGAAGCGTAAATTGCTTTGGTATGGAAGCCAATAATAATGACTACAAATAATGCGCGCTAGAAAACTACGGGATCCGATGTGCATCGACCTTACAGAGATACACACCAATGATAGAGAATCATCTACATAGATTCATGGCCCGGCCTTCGTTATAGGGCCACAGAGGGCTTAGTCTAAGGTACGGCCATTTCAACAAAGTGCTTCAGTATCTGAAATTTCGCTTCGAAGAAGGCATAGGCTCCGCTTTAAGCTTTAACAGTTTTTTTATATACACAATCACCCCAATAAGCGCAAAGTACAACAAAGGGCGAAATCTCATTTCGTCAGCAGAGTTCATGCGCACAATATCAAAACACACATTATGCACCTACATCGTCACTATTCGTGCCACTTCTTATTCAACACTAGCCTCGGCACACACAAGTAAACACCAGCCCAAAGTGTGAACAATAGTAATGATAAAAAAAAGTCCACAATGTCAGTCTACTATAAGCCCACCTCAAGTTTCAACTGCGCCGATGACGATGATAACAACTTCGGTCTCGAAGCTTTCCACCGCAACGCCACCACCGCACCCCCACATTCGAAAAATGCGGCCCCGTGCAGGACTCTTCCGCTCTCGAACTAGACGCCACCCCGCTGCCCGCCATAGCAATGGTCCCCACATCAAAATGATGCCGCTGCATGACTAGCATCCAGGGCCACCCCATGCGACGACCGGCAAAACGAACTAGTCCTCGGGTGAATCCAGATGACCCTGCGAGCCTCGTCAGCATCTCCCTTCGAATACAATCGAATTATACGTGTCGGGCGCCCGCGTATGTGCTTTCCAACTCGGCGGTGGATAGGAAGAGCGAGTAGGCGGCGACCCTGGCATATGAAGGCGCTATGCGGCGGGTATGCTATTTCCTGGGAAGAGATGTTCATGGTGGTGCGGATGAGTGGGAGACGGCCGGCACAATGACGTTGCGGATCGTGATTAACGCTCACACAAAGCAAAGGAAGGAGTGAAAGGAAGTGGTAATTATTAATGTTGAGTGCATCAACGGCACGAAGCAGGAAATTTATGCTCCTACCTAGAAATCACCAGCGATTTGTGAGCGCAGGTATCTGGAAGTGAACTGTGTCGCTTCACCCTTGATTCCGCAGCCTGATCAAGTTCAGATCGAAGAGATGCCGTCCACTGTCGCTTCTGTGACGCTTTGGAGATGGAGCGATAAGACCGGTTGTTAGGGCGTTATTATTTCGGCCTTTGCAAGAGCTTTGGTTGGGAAATGAATATTGACATTCTAATTGCCGATTATTGATGTTATTAAGTATTAGATTCTACCAATCTATCCGAAAAGACTCTCGAGATCATGTGGTGCTTGCAATCGCATGTCTTCAATTTTGGAACAAATGAAGAAGAGAATTCAAGGGCTTATAATCTCAATAATGAAAATTTGCGAGGCGAAAGATCATTTCGTAGTGGGATTCTTTTTCGCTACAATAACGGTAATAAAAGAAGACGTAATTAAAACTCTAACCCGCACCTTTTAGTGCAAACAAGCTATTGTGCCACGTGCATACTTAACTAGTGCTTACGAGCTATCCCCCAATAATATCAGGCATCGGAGAGAGTGACCGAGCGAATAGGGTGGAATGGGTGGATAGACTTCGCAGTTGGCAGGGTCACAGCTAGGGATAGCAGATGTACCGTAAATACGACACAAGCCATACAAGTTGTAATTAGAAACAATACGTGTAAATTCTTATACATTATAAATGTCCTACAAGCAACGTGACAACGTCTATTTATAGGGCATTTCTTTAAATTAATTTAAAACTCTTAAAAAAACTATTAATATCTATAAAAAGTTAAAGCTATTATTCTACTGTCTATTGATAAAGAAAAAAAAAGGAGAAGTAAGAATGGGAAGTAAAAAGGGGAAGTAAAAAGGGGAAGTAAAAAGGGGAAGTAAAAAGGGGAAGTAAAAAGGAGAGGTAAAAAGGAGAATTTAGAAAAAACAAATAGAACAACTAAGGCTTAATTAGGTAAAGGCTTTTTCTTATTACTTGTTAATTAAAAATGAATAGTAACTTATATGCTCCTATAGAACTATTTTATAAATACGCAAGTAATGCAATTTTGTAATTACATTTTGCCAGCCGACTGGCTAAAACGATACAGAACCCCGTGATCCAAGTCTGCACCTCGGTGGGTGTCACTGACTGAACACCTTCGCTGCAAGCACATACAGACCTGTGGAGGTCCGGGTTATTTTAACAGCTCCTTGCATAGGCACTGAGACTTTCAGGGTCATGGAGGGGTACTTTATTGTTCAGTCTGCAAATTGAGGAAGTGTTTGGATGGTACGCATCCACGTTAACTACACAAGACACATTGGATATGCGATACGAGCTATACGTTACCTTTTAAGGGTACTATGCTACCCCGGGCACTATCTGGTCCAATATCTATGATCATCATCAACGATCTTTACATCTTTCTGCAGTGCCATCTAGTTATTCCAATCCTTCACGACAAGGTCATAAGAGGAGTTAGTCCAGCCGTTCTCCTCCATTGGCGGTGGCGACCTGCAGTGCCGAAATACCTAGTTAGGTTACTGTTGGACGCCACTCAGAAGCATGCTTTTGAACCTTAACCGTTCTTTATTCGCTCCACCACAGCCTACCGCTATATAGAAAACCAGCGTACTCCATCCCCGCTGGGCAAAAACAAACTGCATTTAGCTTGTGTGTATGGAAAAACAACGAGCATGGCGAACCGCCGACGAAGAACAAATCGAGGAGGCTATGTGGCCGCTGATCGCCACTTCTCTTGCCGCCACGTAGTCGGAGTCGAATGCGATGATGCGGTGTATGGATGTTGGGAGCCAAGAGCCTGCTCACACGCCTGGTCGCATTCTTTCTGTCATAGGGTGGTCTTTCAAGGTGAGTGCGGGGTTGATCATGTTGTTCAGTGTGTCTGGATATTCCGCCCCCAGCAAACTCAGACTCGTCTCCATCACTTGCACCTATAGCTTCCTAGCCTTCTTCTACCATCCCTAATTCCCGCAAGTTCAAATCAGATTGTTCGTGCTGGCTGGTGTGGAGGGATTTTATGCGTATAAGCTTACCCTTGATGGAGTCCAATCCTGGCTGGTGTGAATTTTCCAAGCTAGGGCAGCAAACTCAACAAAGTCGACAGTACCGCCCGTAGATCGGCGATTTTTTCTGATCTGCGAATTAAACCCCCAAGTGGGCCTGATACTGCGTGTGGAGTCACACACTCTACCCATCTGCCCGCGTTCTGCTAGGACAGAAGCGGCCGTAGCACACCAGGAATTGCCGCCGCTATGCAACTACTCTCTCTCTCTCTCTCTAGCTGAACACTCTGCGTGTCGAAAAAAATCCAGGAAATTTGTCTCTAGGATGAAAGTTCAAGCAACGGGACGCATGCGATGGTACACTGCTGGTAAAACGGTACCGCCCCCGCTGCCACTCCCCGGGACAGGCCCATACTCATGGCTGAGATCGGCTCCGTTGTCGGAAGGCGATACTTGTGTCGTTCCAAGGATAGAAGAGCCACCCCCATTCCGAATAAGTTGCCGGAGTTGGTTCAGAATAGCGAATTCCAGTCTTAATTTAACGCTATAGACAGCGCTTTTGTAGGTTGTTGCAATTTTGTGTTCACCGCTGAGCTCGATACTGATGATGGTCATGTCCAGGAGGATAACAAAGATATTGACAAAAATGAGATGCCTCATCACTTGACGGATATCTTTCCCCTGGCGGAGCGTCACTCCCAGTATCTTCCACGTTTCCCGAATGTAAAGACCGGAGATGATGAATTCCTGGAAACTGAAGCCAAAGAGCATGATTTTCTCATAAATTTCGAATGGTTGAAGATAGGGGTGTGGATTCCTGGAGTTTGCGCCAAAATTCAGGATCGTTGGAGGAAGAGTAAAGAGGAAGAAGCTCATGAAAATCATAACCAGAACCCATCGAACCGTCCTCCGGTCTTCTACAACCAGATGAAGTCGAGAATAGAGAACCACGGCGGTCCCAATCACCATTGGTACCCCGCCTGCCGTAATGATGATGATGTTCGCATAGTCATTGCGGCAAAGCTTAAAAAACTTCAAAAGAAATCCAACGCTATGCAGAACCGTCCCCCAAGATGCGACAAGTAAACTCCAAAAGTACAGTCCGGTGCGTTTTCTGAATACGAGGAAAATTTGGACATTGATCTCGATGACATTTGTTATTGTGATAGCAATGAAGGCCGCTATTATCATTGCTATAGGAATTGCGACTTCGATCCCCCCTCGATAGCCGTCGCTCCTCATGATGTTGTGATGGTAGTATCGTGGCTGCGTAGTTAAGATAATTTCGCAGGGAAAGCGATGGCATTGACCTGCGCAACATATATTCCCTTCCTGATCTCGTGTTCGCTAACACCCAGGAGCCCTATTGGGAAGGGAGCTGTTACGCTGCCCCCCCCTAAGAGGTACATAGCCCCCCTCTCAAAGCTTAGTATTAGCACTAGGTTAGAATAGGCAATACTAATAAAAAAAGACCTATAGGTAAAATTACTAGTATTTTATTTATTAATTTTATATTATATTTTATTATAATTTACTAAATAATTAATTAGTAAATAGGCGTTAAGTAAGTATTAACTAAAAGCGTTAAAAATTATTAATAACTAGTAAAAAAAAATATAAAGCTAACGTCTAACCTATTTATTACCTAATTAAAAAGTTTATATAAGTTTTATAAAGTTATTTTTATAGTAAATATTATTAATTTAATACTAAAAAGAGTAGTAGAATAGAGTAGTACTAGCTAGCTGCTACGCTCTTTTTTATATTAACTAGTACCCCTTTTAAATAGCTAAAATATACTTTTTATATAAATTATAGGTAAAAATACTAATAAAGTACTTACTAATAGTACTATAGAAATAGTCTTGTCACGAAAGTGCTACGGGTAGGTTCTAATTAGGTTTAATACGAGGATACTAAGGAGCTATCTCTCGTGTAACTAATCTATTACTACTATGTATAATACTTAGGTAGTTCTAGGTAGATTATAAAACGTTATATATAGGATAGAAGTAGTATAGAGAAATAAAAAAAATATATAGGGGGAGTAGTCCGTGCGTTGGCACGGACTTAGACACTAATTAAAAATAGGTTAATACTAGGAATTAGCCGTATAGCTATTAGTTGCGCACGTAATAGGTTTAATTTAAAAGCGTTTTAGGTTAGAAAAGGATGACTAAGCGTAATAAATGCAGTAAAGGTTAGTTATCTCATTATGTTAGGTTTAGAGGAGGATACCGTAACAAGTCTTAATAGCCCTAGTAGTAGTAGTAGTAGTAGTAGTAGGTTTAGGTTAGAAAAACTTATATAAGCTATATAACTATATATTTTTAGATAAACTATTACTTTATAACGTAGCTCCTTATTAGTTACCTACAAAGTATTATTATTACTACGTAAAATAGGTATTTTACTAGTAAAAATAAGTATAATTAATAGTTAGGCTAATAAAAAAAGTTAAAATTATAAAAGCTAAGTTATTAGTAGTTAAAGTAATAAAAAAAGTATAGGTATAAAATTAAGTACCTAAATATAAGTAACCTACTAAATTAGCTAAAGAGGGCCTATATAATAAGGCGTCTACTATATAACCTAAAGGCATAAAGTAACTAAAAAATAAAACCTAAAGCCTAAATTTAGGTATATATACTATAATAAGATAATAGGTTAAGTTAAAGCTAAGGTAAAAAAGCGCTAAAAAAAGTACGCTAGTAGTATTAATAGGTAGTTACTATTTAGATACATTAGTAGCGTAAGTTTTTATTAGTTATAGCTTTTTTAAGTATACTAGTTTAAATTCTAAATAGCTTATATACGCTTTTTATTAGATTTACGCACCTTTTATATAATTAGCTTTTTCTAATTATTTAGTAGAATAGTAGGCTTATATATAAGTAGCGCTAACGCTATTACTTTAGTAATAAGTATTATATAGTTTATATACTAGTATTAGTAAAAGCAGTAGAGCTATAAAAATTTATTATTATTATTATTATTACTTAATAAAAGCTACGTAATTTTATAGCTATAAAAAAGCCTAAAAATATCTTTATAGTAGTAAAAGTAGGGCTTAATAAGCTCCTTTTATTTATTTTTTTAAATAGCCTTTTAGTATTATATAGTAGTAAGTATAAAAGTATATATTATAACTTAGTTTCTAATAATATAGAATAAAACGTAGGTAATATTTATTATAAAATAGACGCGTAGTATTTTATATATATTAAGTTTAGTATAATAAGTAATTATTTATATATACTTATTTTAGAAAGTTTTAAGTTTACTATATAGTATAAGGATGTTAGCGCTACTTACTTTAAGCTAGTATTTAATTATATAGTAGGCGCCCTTAGCTTTTAACGTTACTATTAACCTAAAATAAGTTTTTTAGTTAATTTATACATTAATAAGCTTTTTTTTATATAGCTTAAACTAATAGTGCTTTAGGTATATTACTATATATAGTATAAAAGTCTTAATAAAAGTAATATACTTATTATACTTATTTAAAGTTAAAGCTTTAAAGATAGCGTAATAAAGCTTTATAAACTACTATATATATAGTGTATTATTATTAACGCTATAGGCGTTAATAAACTAACCTAAGTTATTAGGTTTAGCGCTTTTTATACGCGTAAATAAAAAAATATCTTTATTTATATACTATTAATAGAAAATAGTTTTTAAGCTAAAAAAAATAGTAGTAATTATATTAATATAAGCTATATTATTATTAGTAATAAATAATAGTAGATTAATACTATGCTTAATAAATTTAGTGTTAAGTATATTAAAGACCTATATATAAAATTTAAATATTATATGTTATATTAAAACTATAGCTAAATAGATAGTTTTATTATTACTATTTAAACCTATAATATTTAGTAGTAAGTAATTATATTAATTAGTTTTAAAGGTATAATTAAGTAGAATAACGTTAGGAGATTTTTTAAAGTTTAAAAGGCAGCTTATATAAAAGAAAAAAGTTAGTTAAAGTAGTTATAAGAATTAACCTAATACCTAAAAATTTTTTATTAATACTACTTACTTTTATACTATACCTATTTAGGTAAGCGCTAGACCTATATAAAAATACGCTAAGCCTAACTAAGTATAGCCTAAGAAAAATTAAAATAAATAATAAATACTTATAATATATATATATCCTCCTTTTTATATATCTCTATTAATACTTTTAGCTTTATACGTAGCCTTATTACGCGCTACGCGTATAATTAATACTTATTATAGATATTTTATTATATCTATATAAAGCCTAGAAACTATAACTCTATTATTATTAGTATTTACTTTAAGCCTTTTTTTTAGTACTATAACGTATATAAATATTTTTTTATATTTTTTATACGCGTTAATTAATAGGTAGTAGTAAATATTTTACTACTTTTTACTAGTAGGTAATTATAAGTTTTTAAAGTACTATCCTTATAATAGTTAACTTTAAATTACTTTAAAGCTTTAACGCGTACTAACTTAAGTTTTATAAAATAATTAATTTTTAATAATAATAAGTTACGCTAATAATATTTTTTTCTTTACTATTTTTTTAGTGCTAGGTTACTAAATTAAAAGTAGATAATTTTATATATAGTGCGCTTTCTAGTCTTAAAGCCTTTTTTCCTATACTTAACTCCTTACGTACGTCCTTAGTTAATAATTAATTTTTAAGCTATATTAAAGGACTTATACTTTATTAAAAGTAGTAGCTTATAATAGTAGAGTTAATTACCTAGCTAGTAAAGCCTACTTAAATTTAGCTTAATACTATTATTATATACTATATTATTATAATAAAAGTATATAAAACTATAGCGTCTTCTATAGATAGATTACTTTTAGTTATTTAGGTTATTTAGCTTACTAATATTACTCCTATTTTACTAAAGATCTAAGCGCTTTATATAATTTATACTACTATTATTTACCTAGTTATCTTTAAAAGTAATAAAAGCTAAAGTAGCTAGATAACTAGGTAGTAGCGTTATATAGTAATTAATAAGCTTTAGTAATAGTAAGGGTAATAATAAAAATAATAATAAGAGTAATAATAAAGGTAAAAGGTTTAATATATTATTAGAATAAATTAGAATTAAAGAAAGTACTTAGTTTATATATAATTTCTTTAGTATTTTAACTATTTTTATATACTTTTTTTTACTACTTTTTTAAATAACTTACTACCCTTACTACTTTACTACTCTTTTTAGTATTAAATTAATAATATTTACTATAAAAATAACTCTATAAAACTTATATAAACTTTTTAATTAGGTAATAATTAGGTAAAGCGTTAGCTTTATATAACCTATTAATTTTATAACTATTAATAATTTTTTACCCTCTAGTTAATACTTACTATTTATACGCTTACTAATATATTTCCTAATAAATTACGTTATAAAATAATAAATAAAATACTAGTAATTTTACCTATAGGTTTTTTTTTATTAGTATTGCCTATTCTAACCTAGTGCTAATACTAAGCTTTGAGAGGGGGGCTATGTACCCCTTATGGGGGGGCAGCGTAACAGCTCCCTATTAGGAATGCGCAAAACCCCTCCATGAAACGGGCCGTTAACGAAGCGAAGGCACCTTCAGGATCAATGATACGTATAGAACATGGCTTCCCGGGGCATGGGGCTTAGTAGTTGTTTAAGGTTCAAGCCACCTCGGAAGACCTACCGATGTGCGCGCGCTCTACAGCACCCTCATTTACGTATCGCCCGTATATATGTGTTACAAATAAGCGATGTCCCTCCAACAGATGTTCGCTTCCGTAATACGTTTCCTATTTTACGCCATGGCGGGGGTTGACGGGATAAAGAGGTGTGGATTCCGGAACTAGCTACATATGTAGTTACTTGATTGCATGTCAACCACTTGACGCAAGTCGTCTATTTTTTTAGGGTTAGGGTTAGAAAAGGCCAACGGAACCATTGTCGTTTTAGAATGTGCACAATCTTATTCCCTGCTGCGCATAGTAAGTCGCGTTAAATAAATATAGCAAAAGCTGTGATTGTGAAAAGGAATGTCCAAATCTTGATAGCAGTCTTCTCACCCCAGAAATTGATCAAGGCTTATGATGTTACTGAAATTTGGTCTGTATAAATCTATCCGACAAAACTATCAAGATCGTGCGCTATTTACAATGGCCTATCACCAACTCTCGAATCGGCCAATAAAGTTTAACGGGTGACGTATTCCGACTCGCATCCAAAACGCCATTTCTCTGAACGGTATGTTGCTCTGACCGGTACGTTTCGTCCAAGCCTGTTCCCTTAATGCAAAATACAACCTCATGGCGGTAAACATCCCTGAGTTTGTGTGGCAGCTCGCGACTCGCCAGCTTCATAAGCGTTTTGCTGAAGTCTGCAGGCTTAGTGTCTGGTTTCCGAAACTCTGAAAAGCTGCTTCCAGAGGCCAATTTATAGCGTCAGCAATCTCAAGCGGTATACGTCGTACTCTCTCGTATTGAAGTACTGCTTGACCGACGGGAAACGGCCCAAGGAGCGAGGCCTGTCGGTAAATGTCCGCTGGTGAGCTTTGCACGCTAAATGAAACTGCGCTGAGGTCGTCGGGACAGGTGTATTGAAATGAGGCCACATACAGCATGCTCCAATCAACAGTGACCCGTTTCCGTGACGAAAAGGACATTTTGACGGTTAAGATCTTTGTGTAGCTATTCAGAGTTATGAACCCTCGGAAGAGTGGATTCTTATTCGTTCAGGGGGAGTCGGGAGAATGTATGAATGATTGTGCTTCGTGCGATGAACTAAAATGGCTTTCACCGATACTGGCGGTTGACTGCCAGTGGAAGTTTAAGGCAACGCTGGTGAAGTCAAAGGGTCGATTGTCTTGGCCCTCGTATGGACGTAGCTGGTGAAGTCTAGGACGCTCATCTTCGGGGCATTCTTGAGTTTCAATAACCAAGACTTTGTATTCAAACGTCGAGGCGCTTCGCATGATCAGTTTTTAGTAAAACTAAAGTAATTCAATTTGTCGAAGAGGCCAACCAAATTGGCACCAGTGCTAGGGTTAAGGAACTCACCTAGCAGCGTAATTTTGATCTTTTCATCATCTTTACTGTTGATATCTTGTCTATAAGATGAGTATAGATCTTGTTCGAGATTCCTCTTTCGGAGAGCGGCTCTTGCAGTAAGCGACTCAAATAGGCGCGTCGATGGAGCCGTTTTGATTTCCATCAGATCTCGCGGGCCTGTTCCCCTTCCAATATCGCTGAAGAGCTAACAATGTCGAGCAGGATTCGTCAATTACTAGGCAAAAGACCTAAATGGAGTTGTTCCAGGGCACGAAGTTCTTCCCATCTTGTACGAATGCTTTTCTCTCCAATTCTTTCCATAACTTTAGATTTGTCAGGTTGGGTTTCACATGGATGTTGAGAAGCTTGGCGGCGAGATTGTGTGCAACGCGTCTGACGAGATATGATTCGCTCGCGTAGATGCGTTTCATGACATGACTCCAAGCACACTTTACGCTTTTCCAAAAAGTAAGCTCTGATACATGGCAGCGTCCGGAAGGTCGCGCTCCGTTTTCGATGCGTTGGATGTCAATGGCCACGCTCGGTTCCGGAAGGCCATGGATTCTGGCTTCGCCGGAAAGGCTGTACGAATGCAGGAGCGCGCTTCGCAGGCCATGACCGGCAGGCGTTTGGTTAGATGGTGTTCGACTGTCGTTGCGCCTCAAAGATTTCTTTATGATATTGGTAGGTCAACGCGACTCTGCTGGCATCACATCCCCGCTCATACAGGTG
Source organism: Periconia macrospinosa (assembly GCA_003073855.1). Classification (NCBI taxonomy): domain Eukaryota; kingdom Fungi; phylum Ascomycota; class Dothideomycetes; order Pleosporales; family Periconiaceae; genus Periconia; species Periconia macrospinosa. The sequence continues at coordinate 22,627 of KZ805542.1, forward strand.
TGCCAGCAGATTTGTTGACTGGGTGCCATCAATAAAGTACACCTTGGTCCAGAACATGTCTGATAACTAGTCAGTCATGTTTATTATTAGCCTTGTTATCATGAAACTAAATAACTGATCCTCGCAACTACCAAGGATATCACCGCGGACAAAGTCCTAACCAGGTAAGGTAGGAAGCTAGCCCTACGGTGGTATCTTTTTATGTTTAGCCTACCACTATGCCTAGTTCTCAGCTTCTTCATTTTGATTGTGATACGCCGTTGGTCTGCCACATAGCCTGAGTTCATGTTTATTCATGATGTCCTCATCAGGTTCCCAGACCATAACCGAGTATTGAGCAGCGTCAGCTGGAAGATTGGCATCGTGAAGCTCACCAGTCTTGACGAGCTTTGGTATGGCCGGCCTCCAAAAACTTCAGCGATGTTGTATCGACATACTCACGTTAGTATGCATTCTCGCGCTCTGTGAGATTTTCGCCCGCATGCACGGAGTGTCGATCGGAGTCGCACGCAACCCGTCAAATGTAATGCGCCCAAAAATGGTAGATACACTCGCTCCTTGAATACGGCTGTGGGTCCCACTTTGTCATGAGGGTTTGCACAAGAAACGAGCAGGAGAAAACGTGCTCGCACTCATCACGGCAGTCGCGTCTGTCTTTGGAGATGGCTTTGAAATTGTCTTGACGACTCTCTATGATAAGCTCCAGATGGTGTCCCACTGCACGATGAGTTTGGGTCAGCTCGCAAGGAAACAAGTCCGGCCTACCATTAAAGGGCCGGCGGGGCTTGGGTGGTTACGTACAGTTAATGCATCCTGGGGCTCCCCGTGTGCGTTGTTGATGCATGCGGAGATCCTACCAGTCCGTGGGACTTTCTCCAGATTGAAAATGCTGCCGAAATTCTTGTTCTTGCGGACGAGCCAAATGAGAAAAAACCCTTGACAAAAAACGCAGTAAGTCAAGCTATAGCACACTGAATTTCTTTTACCTATTACTCTATATCGCAAGATCTATATGCCTAAAGGCCTCCGGCGAATGGTCGTGTATGCGGCCGAAAGTTGCGGGAAGAAGGCAACCTTCAACTTTGTCCATGCGGAAGGAAAGAAATGACTATCAGCATGGATGTCCGGCATAGAACACTCCCCGCACAGCTTCAATGTTTGCTAGCGATGTACGTCAGACGCTGCATTTCATGTGAAAATATTATGGAATGAATAGCGCTAGCGCTAATTCTCGCGGACTAGACGAATAGTGGTGATTGCAGGAACTTGGCGTTGTCAAGAGGTTGATGGCAGTCATAGCAAGTTTACCAGTCACGTGATCTTTGGTGAGGGTGAAGTTATCCCTTTATACTCCCTCCATCACCGTCAGCTCGCGCGCCATCTCGATGTGGCTTTATTGGCGGATCATATTGCTTATTATATCATGGTGTTTACTATCCTCTCTAGTGGCGGTAAGGCTTTGGTAGAGGGGTCAGCTCTTATGCCTGATTAGCTACCAGTTCGCCGACCACATGGATTTGACAAGAGTAGTAGTATATTTTTATTGGCAACCAACGGCTTGGCTTCAGCTACCTTTCTCTAAATACGAGGAGGCGAACCACATTTGAGAGACCGCCAACGGTGGACATTGCAAGATGTACACGTGTGGGCGAGCGAGAATTTTTGCTACACCTGATATTTATTCAGTTGCGACGTAATAGTGTCTTGGCTTGGGTATGGCCAGGCCTTGTGTCTTCAAAGGCAAAAGGAGACGCGGATGCACTCTTGGGTCAATCACCCGCCTGCCTCCGTCATGGAAGGTCGCTTTCATGAAGCTCCCGAGGTCATTTCTCAACAACAGCAACCACCGTTTCAAGAATTACCTGGGCTGGTAGCAGGGACTGGCTATGTTCAATACGTTAATTCTCAACAGAGAGAGATTGCGTTCGGATCCACGCCGCCGCCACCGCGAAACTGGGATCACGAACATAAGAATGACGGCTTACCGATCGCTTCTACTGAGTCTCAAATTCCTTCCAGCCGAAATCCTCGCAAGAGATGGTGGATATTTACTATAGTGTTGTTGGTTGCCGTAGTAGTTGCCGTGGCGGGGGGCCTCGGGGGAGCGCTTAGTGTGAAGACAAAGAAGAACGCGAGCGAAGAGCCACCTATAGTGGAACAGTCTACAGCAAGGCCGTCTCCAAATTCATCAGGCATGCCTGCTGCCCGAACCGGCACTTCTATGCCGTCACTAACATCAACTTCCCGCGGAACCCCCACAGCTTCCCTCGGAAGTGCGTGTCACGGTAGCGTCTGCACGCCTTTGCTCACCGCACTTACATATGACAATGGCAAGTCCATTGTCTGTGGAGTTGGTGTGAATAACGACGGCTACTATTGCAAGTACGCAAACGGATCGACATGGTCATCCGAGTTTATCTCTCTTGGGGGATCATTCCTGTACCCTCCAACCGCATTATCGCGGGGTGCAGGTCACATAGACATCTTTGGGATTGGACTCGATGCAGCAATGTACCAAAGATTCTTTGAAGGCGGAGCTTGGAATGACAAATGGATATCTTTTGGTGGCGTTTTCACTTCGCCGCCGGCGATAGTCTCTGTCGGTTTGAATCATCTGGAAGTGTTTGGTCTGGGGCCTGACCGTGCCATCTATCATGTGGCTTGGGATGGAACTAGATGGGGAGATAGCTGGGAATCTCTCGGCGGTGTGTTCAGTTCCCCACCTTCTGTCGTCTCGACAGGTAACGGGACAATTAATGTTCTTGGATTGGGTCTGGACAAGTCCGTTTGGCACAACCAATATGCCGATGGAAAATGGGGCTCATGGTCTTCGTTGGGTTTTGCGTTCCGAAGCGCCCTATCCTTGGTATCGCTAGACACTGGCCGGTTCGACGTACTCGGAATGGGCACGGACAGCGCAGTGTGGTATGGAACATGGAAGGGTAACAAGTTTCATGGTTTCAGGTCGTTGGGAGGTCAAGTGGAGTCGCAACCCGTGTTTATGATTTCTAAGTCGAAACAGCTGGACTTGTTCGCGATCGGGATCGACGATGCTCTTTGGCAAAGAAGATTAAAAGAGGATACGTGGGAAAATTGGAATAGCTATGGAGGTATCTGCAGTTCTGCTCCAGTAGCAGTTTCCTGGGATGATGATAAGGTTGACGTTTTTTGTCTTGGTACGGGTAAAGAGCTGTTTCGGCAGTCTCTATGCGGGTGTATTGGCACCAACTGGCAGTCTATGGCTGGAAAGTTTGCTATTAGTCTCTAGATATATTAATTCGAATATTTATGAATGGAAGATAAACAACCACCATTGGCTCGGAAACTTGATCTACAGTATGGCGCACGAAGTTATACAGATCTGTATTGTACTGTACTTTGAGGGGTAGTAACTAGCAGGTCGTATTACAGGTGAGTTATCCATGTCTTTCGGGAGCCGCTTGAGCGGGTTTTCGATCATTTTGGGCTACATAGCAGGAATATAGGTATTTATGTGCGAGTACGACATTTAGTTATGTATGTGTATACGCGTTGGTGTATTGGTATGCTAACCCAACAGTTAACCCCATCCAATCTGATTGGCCCCTTTTTCTCCAACTCTAACCACCAACACCACCACTAACAAACTTGCACACACACAAAAAAAAAACCTAACAAACACCACGCCATGCAACGACATCCGCCCCTCATGTTCTATCTTGTCAAATCGTTTTCAAATGAAGGGTAGATAAGGGTGACATAATGCGCCCAAAGCGATGAGAGTGAGCTATTGAGACAATTAAGTACACCTTTCTCACCTAAAGATCAAAGAAGCATAGAGAGATATAGCTGTATATTCCTAAGCGCATCTTGTTGATGCATATTTCAAAGTGAGAAAAGAATAAAATAAAGTCCACCGATCCGCCTAACCCACACTATCGGCCTTATCTGTGACGACCCAACGCCTGTGAACCCCAGTCCTCAATTTGATCAGACAGAATTTCCCTAGTGGAGTTAAATAACGCGGTAAATTTCAATATGTGAACTTGAAAGTCCAGACATGTTTGTCAGCTGTGGCGATATCATTAGATACGTTCAACACCATTCGACCGGCCGAATCCAATGCCGCCGGAACAGTGGTGCCATTCTTCGAGCCACCAACAACAGTAACTTCGTCTGATTGTAGGTAAGGGACTAGATCGGGTATTGTGATGGATCCGGTTGGTTCTTTCAAAATCTGAATATAGAAGGCGTCATCAGTGGTAGTGTAGCGGAAGTCGCCATCGCCCGGTCCGTTAGGCCAGTATTTCGTATCGAATATACTCTCCCCATGCGCATGGATCCACTTTCCTGCCTCCCGCAAGTTCGCCATCATGATGTCGGGAATTGTTCCGTCTGCTTTAGGACCGACATCAAGGAGGAAGTTTCCGTTCTTAGCGACAATATCTGTAAGCATGCGAATAATAGTTGTGGCGTTCATATACTGGTCATCCGGAGTGGCGGCGTTGTACCCAAACGAAAAAGGGTCCATGCCTCTGGTTGCCTCCCAGTGGCGTGCCGATAGATTTGTGATAGGTTTATATTCTGGAGTGGCAAAATCGCCAGTTATGCCGCCACATCGACTATTGAGTGTAACTTGCCTGTTTTTGGCGTACGCGCTATTCAGCCATTGCGAGGCAAATGTGGGAGATAAGCTTGGTCCGCCGATGTCGCACCACATAATCTCTGTATCGTAGTTTTTGGCGAGTATATTCATCTGGGCAAGTTGAATATCTTGCAAAAAATCGCCCACCTCAACAAAGCCGGTATAAGGCACCGTTTTATTGGTGTATGGGTTAACAGGCGGACCTTGACCTTCTGAGTTTGTTTTCTACGGGCGCGTAAGGGTCATTAACTCACCGATTCCCCACTTGTTGTCACGAGTGTAATTTGTATACGCCGGATTGAACCACTCAGGCATACTGAAATACGTCCCTCTTCGCAACCGAGGTTGGTATTTTTTCGCTGCATCGAAAAGTTCCTTCACGTATGGATTAGAGAAAAGCGCACACGATTCAACTCTCGATACGGTATGTCCTACTTTGAGAAAATCTCGGTGTGGTTTTTGTTTGACCGAGTTGCGCTGAGAGACATTGGCAGGCATATCAAATAGTGCGAATCCGTCATGGTGCTTAGTAACTGGGATGAAGTAGCGAGCGCCAGCATCCGCAAATAGATTAACCCAATCCTTAGGGTTGAATTTATCGGCCGTAAAGTTCGTCATGAAATCATCATAGACGATATTTGGGCCATACTTTGCAAGATGATGCTGATATGTTTGCGATTTATGTTTCGGGTCCATTTGGCGAAACCAATACCTGTTATCGGTGGTCAGAACGAACCAGGCGTAGGGGAGAATGGTTATGACAAACCATTCAGAGTAGCTTTCATTGGCTCCTGTATTTCCCCAAGCAGGAACTGAATATAGACCCCAGTGAATAAAAATACCGTATTTTGCGTTTCTCCACCAACTAGGAGACTCATGTTTGTTTATTGAAGCTTTCGAAGCATTGTAGATTGGAATTCCGTATGTCGCAGTGATATTAAAAGAGGTTGAAAGACCATTCGCCCATTGGGCAACCACTTTCGCTGTACCAGTGGACCCTCGGTTGACTCCGGGTTTATTTTGTACTCCGACTTCGACCACGACGGAGTTTCCCGGTCGAATACGTTTCACCTTTGCCGGTTGAACAGTCGTAATACCTTTCGATTGGACGAACACAGTTAGATTGTGGCTGTCGATCAACCAGACGTCTCCGGTATTCTCAAGTTTGACGTCCACAATCTGCGTCTCGAGACCGTTTTCCATCAACCTTGAAGATGCATTTGCCTGGACAATGCTGACTTCTGGAGACGCCGCTATTTTTTCTTAGCATAATCCAGATCCAAAGTCACGAAAGTCGAGACATTTCCCATACCGTCATGCGGCCAAAACTGGGTAGCTGCAGCAACAGCCCCAATGAAAAGGAATAAAGCCGGTGTTGTAGTTGAGAAATACATTAGAAATATTTGTTCGAGTGATTCAACATAATAAGGAGCTGTATCCTACTAGGAAACAATCCAGAGAATTGATAGTTTATGTATCTCAACGGGGAAACCTTCCAGTAGCTATACTCCTCTCCGGTATGAACCCCGGCATCTCAAGTAGTGTTTTACATTATTAATTCGCAGTACATACATAGTGTTTGCGGGGTTCTGGCGTCCTAACGGAAATAACCACATGCATACAGCATTTAATTACTACAATTTGTATTATCTAGCATGTCTTTCAAGTGACGTTGTAGGTTATGTGGTAGCAAATGAACTCGTTCTAAAGTGATGCACCAGGTCATCGGATAATTATCTGCAATTTCGGGCTTCCGGGTTCAATATTCTTTAGTGGAAGTTCGTGTCTAATCCGGGGCATCATTCATTACTTCAAACGGTAAATCTCATGCTACCGCCTACTTTGATGGTGTGAGTGTGCAAGGTATTTGCATCAAGGGGATATCAGAATGTTTTGTACGATTTAGGAAACAGCTGCTCGGGCAAACATCATTTGCTGGAAGGAGCCTATCTCACTAAAATAACGTAAAAGAATTGCCATAGCTGGACGGAAAAATTAGAACGATCACCAGCGAGCAATTTTGGAGACTAAAAAAATAACAAGTATTGGTGAAATCATCCTCCAAACCCCTCAAAAAAATTGTTCCCCCACTTTGGGTCGCGGGGAATTTCCACCCTTAGTACGGTCTCGATACGGCGAATACGGTCTCAGGAATAAACGTTGCTGAGTGCTTGAGGCACCGCAATTTTGTTCCATGTAACGTAGTGAGCAACCCCGCAGGTTCATGCGCGCATCAAGTGGGGCGCAACTGTACTGACAAGTCAACGGTCCAGTTTGACGTAGGTGATGGGGCTGCTCGTTTAAAAATCATGACCAACACGTAGTAAGCACATCGTGAAATAATGGGCGTGAGCACTTGGACGCGCCTTTCGCATGAGGAGAAATTATGCTGAATACAGTGAGACGAGTTTCGCTTTTATTTTGGTACCGCCTGGATTTCTAATTGAGTTGTTTTGAGATTTATTGGGCTGCAGACTCAGATCACACTACGCTCGCCTACGAAACCGACCCTCAAAATTTCTCGGCTGTGGTGAATTTCGTTCAGGCGGCCCTACGTCGGATTCTTCCCACGCCGACCTCCGAAAGAGTTGCTGGGCCGCAATGGGCGACGGAGAATTTGAGTGGTGAGAGGTTTTACTTAATATGGTATAAGTGTGGGGATGAATTTAACATTGGAAGCCACCCCGTTATTTGGATTGTCAATGCATGCTGCTTTGCTGCAGGCATATATATCAAACCCCGCTTTCATAGATATTTAGTCCTGGGAAAGCATATCCGCCTACGATACCTGTCAGTACGCCTCGTTTGAATAAATTGCATAGCTAGAAGGGAATCGAAAAAAAGAAGGTAACAGTTGCAAAGAATAACTACATCGTTTATGACGTTTCGAAACATTATAGGTAGGGTATGATTACTTCCTTGCCACCCTCCGGCGTCATTCGCGACTTTTATTCAATACAACAAGCGGTCCGCCGTAGCTGGAGAAACGTCAATTTAAGCGAATAATCTCATTTCACATCTGCAATGCTTCTCTACCTTATTATCGCAACGGCTGCCCTGCCTGTATTAGCGACTCCAACAGGATCATCTCTTATCGCTTTTGGAATCCCCGACAAAAAAGATGAAGCAATTCCCGATACATCGGTACTTGATGGGAAGCGTTTATCGATTATGAAACATCGTCTCAAGATGGGACACAGCGGCCTGTCTGTTGTTCTAGACAGGCTGAAAACTCAAGCGGACAGTTGGCTTGATAAAGGACCATGGTCGGTTACAACCTCGACAAAGGTACCTCCCGGTGGAGACATACACAACTATGCCAGTCAGGCACCATATTTTTGGCCATCAAACAATACAGCGGATGGTTGTCCCTACGTAAACCGAGATGGCCAGCGCAATCCCGAAGCGAACGAATATACGAACCACGCCGACCGTGGGAAGATGTTTCAGTCGGCATTTATCTTGAGCCTCGCCTGGTACTACACTGGCCAGGACAACTACGCAAAACATGCGGGTGAAATCCTACGCACTTGGTTCATAACGGAGCAAACTCGAATGAATCCAAACCTCGACCATGCTCAAATCGTTCCTTGTAAAGACGAAGGGCGATCAATAGGTATCATCGACTTTTCCCAGCAATACAGTAGTGTGGTTGACGCTGCAGCGATATTAGGAACGGGAGCGCCCGGATGGAGTCAGGATGACCAGCGCAGCTTTCGCAACTGGAACACCCAATTTGTACAATGGCTAAATCAAAGTGACTTCGGCAAGGAAGAAAGTGCAGCGAAAAATAACCATGGCACATTCGCAGCAATGCAGATCGCAGCGATTGCCCTGTCGCTTGGAGACAAACAACTCGCCATTCAAAAGGTCTTACTTGGTGAGGCCTTCATCAATGGACAAATCGCAGCCAACGGCACGCAGCCATTAGAGCTCGCGAGGACTCGGAGCTGGCATTACTCGACTTTCAATCTTGTGGCACTCACTAGACTTGCGACTATTGGGACAAAAGTTGGTGTGGATCTGTGGCACTATGAAGGTCCTAATGGGCAAAACCTCTTCGAAGCAGTTAAATTCCTGATCCCGTACGCAACGGGTGCTGCGAAATGGAAGTACCGAGAATTAGAGTTTCATGCTTATGCTGCAACTGATGTTATCCATGCCGCAGCCGACGCAGGGCTTATAGAGGCCAGAAAAGCAGTCGAGGAACTCGAAGCACCCCCCGGTGGAGATTTGTGGCCTTTGAGGCCAGCATCTGAACAGCTTGACGGCACCCACTAACGTTCGATTTACGCACCCCCTCCTCCCCCCAGCAATAATTTCCTCAACTGAATATCTGTTTTATTGTCTCCATTCTGCATTATCCCATATTGCGATCGGATTTAGTTTTCGTTTATTTGTGTGGCTTGGATTCTTATACTTCTGGTGATTGCAGTAGCCGGAAAATTGGTCAAAATTCAGACTGTAAGCTAGTGATTACACCAAAAGGTCGTATGTGTGCGCACATTTCCTTCCGTTTGAGCGCACGAGAAGTTGATGTATTCGATGCTGGGGCGCTCACCACCTAGACGAATGTCTTCTGTACTGTCTATATATACATGGAGGATGTTTATGTCTTTGATTCTTCCCCCAACAGTATGTCGCAATCATGAATGGAAGCGCTATAGATCGGCATTTATATAACCCATTGAAGCGATTGTGTAGCAATGCAATTCATAGATGGAAAGTGATATCGCGAAACCCCGTTGTATGAATGGATAATGATCCATCCACACGAATGATGTACGGAAGAGACCGATAGGCGAAGTCGACTCAGCATTTGGACAAGCTACTACAACAAAGTCAGGTTGTATTTTTCATCAAGTCGAACATATGTGAAATATATTTCCCCACAAATCATGCGCCAATTCCGAGAGACAATGAATATGCAATCTTGTATCAAGATCCAAGTATCCACGTAAAGATTTATGAAAGCCATGACGTGACCCTGAAGTGCCTGTGCAACGGCGAAAAAGGAATGAGAGAAACTGTAAACAGGGCTTTAGGCATTTTCTGCCATTGAAACACCGAGCGAGGACAATGCGGCCTAGACGCCTTATATCACCATTAGCTTGGCCTATCTATGCCGTTCTTAGCGAATACTGCATTGAATAAACATTCGATCTTCCAAAATCCGCGTAACGTTAAATTTACAGCTGTTTTGACATGGTTGAAGTATTGCTGGATAATTCATGCGAGAGCGATGCGCGTTGCATGAGGCGAAAGTTAAGATAATGGCTTAACGTGGCGATTCTTATCTCATGCAGGGTAGGGGGAGTATATTGAGGCGCAATGCATACGCCGCATCGCGGCCAGTAAAAATCATACAATTGAACCGAGAAATGACGATTCGGAAGGTGGGATAGAGCCGAATAGCGGCCCAAATGTTGACTAAACCTCGTCGGGCAGTATTGGGTCTGCAGTGGGTCGGGTCTGCTATCACGATATTTTGTGATAACGCACGTCATGCACGATAGAAATAGACCAGATAAATTGGCATTGCGCCACGCGTTTCTTGTCCAAAGCTTGTTTACCATCAAAGCCATTTCTTCTCGCCCGATAGGAAGTCGCCAAGTTACACCATGAGTATGTTTACAGCACTGTATCTGCGATATCTTCAATAATGGAATTCTAAAAACTTGCAGCGATCCACCAGCCGACAAAAAGCGACATTGAATATGGCATTGCGTCTTCTCGTCAAATCTCAAACGAGTCAGACTATCCTGTTCCTACAGAAGAGGAGGAGACGACTCTCCGCAAAGTTCCCGGCGGTATTCCCTCAATTGCCTATCTGATTTGCTTTGTGGAACTAGCCGAACGAGCATCGTACTATGGCGTCAAGGGTGTTTTCAATAACTACATGCAATTTCCTCTCCCAAAGGGTGGTGATGGAACAGGCGCTGTCCCCAAAAGTAACCCCAATGGACACGCCGGTGCACTGTAAGTCTGTTGCAGGACAAGGAGTAGAATTATGACTGACTAGTATGCTTAGAAACAAAGGTCTCCAGTTTGCGTCCGCTATGAGCATCTTGTTCACCTTTCTCGCCTATGCGATCCCAATTTTTGGGGCGTGGCTGGCCGATGCAAAAATTGGGAGATTCAAGGGCATCGTCTTGGGTGTATTGATCGGTGGCTTCTCGCATATTATCATGATCGGTGGAGCAGCCCCCAGTCTCCTAAAGGCCGGTAAAGGTCTCGCGCCTTTTCTGGTCAGTTTTGTCTTGCTGGCTGTAGGTGCCGGTATCTTTAAACCCCTTGTTGCACCGACTCTACTGGATCAGTACGCCCACCAAAAGTCATACACGAAAACTCTTTCCAGCGGCGAAAAGGTCATTGTAGACCCCGAAATCACCATTCAACGTATCACGCTCATCTTTTATGGTTTCATCAATGTCGGCGCCTTCTTCTCCATCGCCACAACATATGCGGAGAAGTATCTCGGCTTCTGGATTGCGTTCCTGCTCCCTGGCATTGTATACTTCTTGCTTCCGGTTTTACTTTACTTTATGAACAAGCGCCTCGTAAAGTCTCCAGTGGTGGGCTCTGAACTGACGCAGTTTTTCAAGATTCTTGGCGCAGCTATCAAAGGCAACGGCTACAAACTGTGGGGAAAAGGCTACTGGGACGTAGTCCGACCTGCTGCATTGGCCGAGAAGGGCATCACAGTTACTTGGTCGGACAAGGCTGTTACTGATGTCTACCGTACTCTCGAAGCATGTCAAATCTTTTGCTACTTCCCCCTCTGGTACCTCAACGACGGTGGCATTGGCGCTGTGCAATCAAACCAGGGTGCGGCTATGAAATCACAGGGCGTACCGAACGACCTTCTGAATAACTTTAACCCGCTTACCATTATTGTCTTCTCCGCCATTCTCAGTCACGGTTTATATCCCCTTTTGAACAGGTATAATATCAATTTCGGTCGCATAAGCCGCATCACCGCCGGATTTATCCTCGCCGCTATCTCTGGTGCGATTGGCGCAATAGTCCAGTGGCGTGTGTATAAACTGTCGCCTTGTGGCTACTATGCATCAACTTGCGACGACGTGGCCAGCATCAGCATCTGGTGGCAGTTGCCCAACGTGATGCTGGGCGCAATTTCAGAACTCTTCGTTAACGTTACTGGCTACGAACTAGCATACGCTCGCGCGCCTCCAAATATGCGCTCAGTTGTCGTAGCTCTCTTCCTCTTCAACACTGCTTTCTCACAGGCTATTGCTGAGCTTCTGATCCCCGTGATCAAAGATCCTCACCTTATCGTAAGTCGAACTATGCACTACCCGGCCAGCATACTGAATAAGGCGTGTGGCCAAATGAATAAACCTAGGTAACTGACTCGTTAATGTAGTGGGTCTGGGCGGGTCCTGCTATTGCGCTCGTTGCACAGACCGCATTTTTTTGGTGGAGACACCACGCAATCAACGATGACGAATTCATTGTTCAGGAGAACGAAACACCTGCAGACGACTTGCAGACCGTACAGGTTAAGATTGAGTAATACATAGTTGAAGAAGGCGCACCCTAATGCCGAATGATTGCAGGTGTTTTGAGGGTTAAGCATTCAAGAAATAGCGAGGGTGGCGAATATTTTTATTTTTGCACATTGGGGATCACACAAGAGGCGCGTATCTTCTTCATTAACTTTGTAGCATAATAGACGTAGCTAATGATGAAAAACCGATCCATCTGAAATGAATGCTGTCCACTGGCTTGTTCCCTAGGAGCAAACAACAGGAAAATCCAGAAGTTTTATGCTATCGGCCCTGACGATCATTTTCATCAAGCGCCAAACAGTGTGCCGAATACAGCGCCAAACAGTCCGCCGAATACAACGCCAAGAATCAGTGACTACTATAGATCGTTGAATACACTTCGAGCAAATTTAAGGTTGGTTTGACCAGAATGTACCACAAGAAACACAGATAATACGTCTATTTCGCTTTGTTGTACCGATTGCACAGTTCTGTTGGAACCACTATCGGTCAACTTCATCAAACTGTTACCAACCCCAAGCTGAACTGGGAATCTTTAGGAGGTGCTATTCCCCAAAAAAATAAAATAAGAGGACGGTTAGATGTTTAGATGCTGGATGAACCGAATGGGAGCCGAGTCGGTCAGCAATTGATTCCTTTCCAACGGGGTATCTTTACGAGTTGGTTCGCTCTCGATTAATAGATACTATCTGCGGGTGTACCCGCGGTCCGATGTTAGGCTGGGATGGGACGAGACCGGGGTTATCAACCCGGCCGCAACAACGCAGTATGGCCCATTGCAGTTGTGTGGTGAGATGGTGAGGACGAATGGGTCATCGAAACCAATCTTCTTTGGCCGCCTTCCAGCTCCTGGGAAAGTACGAGTCAAACATCAATGCTGCACCCAAGTAGTCCCAACGCCATCTTCGTAGATCTCCCCAAGTCCCTTGGCGAAGACTTGTGTGATCGGTGAAGAAGACGCAAAGGGCTCGTCCCAAAAGGCCCACTCTGTCCCGGGAACAACGTCGGGGATATTTCTTCTGCTTTTACGATGTGACCCTGAAACCATTAACTACTCACATCGACAAACTCCAATTAGAGCTAGTACCGCTTTTAAGGAAATCATATTTGAACCTGTACGTGTTTCTTTTGTGGCAATGCTTGCTAAGATATTATTTGAAATAGTTGAATTTAGGCGGACGTACAGAGGGTGACACGCCGGGAAGCTACATAACAGGACAGAAGCAAGATTTCTGTTGATTGGAAACTGTGGACTCACTCCATTTACAAACAAATCCTTAGTTCCCCTGATATGTAGCATCCTGGCTTGTCATTTCTCTTTGATCTATAATCGGGCCGAATAATGCCCTCCTACCTATTATGATGATACGTCCGGTCATTTCCGAAGGATATTCTAAATCTACATTCGCTCAATAATTGTCCATCCGGTACATGCTATAGTACTGTATAATATATGTGTGCAAACCTGTTCAAAGCGCTACGGGTATCCAGGGGACTCAAGGTTCTATTTCCGATTTAGGATTCGGTACAATCCGAGCTAGGAAACTCATCGCCCTTTCCAGGGTTCTGGCTAATTCTCCAAAATGTTCACCCCGCACGGTAACGTACGAGGAGGTCCCTTGGACCATTGTCTCTCCATGCTCTGCTGAGTGATTTCTGAGCTCTGTGAATTAAGAATTATAAGTAGTCCTCGAAAGCTACACAATTGATATTTCACCTACGCTTTCTCAATATGCAGTTGCCCCAGTTGCTCATTCTCGCCTTCGCGGCCTCAGCCTCTGCGGCCAAGTTCAACTTCTACGCGGATCAGAGTTGCCAAAGATATGACGAAACATACGTCACCGTCACCGCAGCCCAGCTCCAAGACCTCACAGTCCAGGGGTGGCCGACCACGCGCGATGAACCCTATGCCTCTGCCTTTTTAGGATCCCCGGAAGAGAAGAAGAGGTGCCCTTCCAACTCTGATGACACCTTCAAATGGGTACGATAGTCACCGTTGCACGATCAGCCTTCTCATAGTTTAAATCAGCAGAAGCTAACTTGAAACTGTACACTCTAGATTGATGTCCCACAGTGGTCGGTTGGGAACGCTTGGGGACCCGGCAACGGTGGTGCGATTGCTGTGGTGTACTACAAAGAGACGGACACTTACAACTTTTGCCAGCCCTTAGCTAGTGCACTCTCGAATGGTTATGCTGGATTCTGTAAATAAATATGCTGGAAGTGGGGTCTTCAGGTACCGCCTTCTAATTGATACTTGGGGGAACGTGAGAATTCCATTTCAAAATGTGATTCAGGGGCTGTCCCGATTATTAAAAACTTCTCTTACTCTAAAAACGCGCCGATCGTTTAGCTGTGGATAAGGAGGAGCGATTCAACACTCCTCCCTATTTTTATTGGCTCCATCAGGTTTACTATAGCAGAATCTGTTCGAACGGCCGCCCCCTTCGCTTTCCATATCCTCTACTTCGAAAATTCTGTACGCTTTTGCGCATGTACAATCGTTTATAATTCAAATTTAGATTAACGAAGATACCTCTGGAGCTTTATAACGAATGCGACTGCAGCGCGCTTCAATTTCTGCTGCTTTGAACTTTTGTCGTAATGGGATACCCGAACACGTTCTCCTGTCCCTGCTTGTCACCAGGGGTTTGACCCGAGTGTTCTGATAAAAGGGTTTGATTACCGAGGAAAGACTTTGACTCGGACGCCCTTTGAGCCTTCTTTCGCCACTGGGAAGAATTTGTCGCTCACCAAAGCCACGTCTCCCACATCCGTTTCAAACAACTCAAGGAACCCCACGTCAGAGGAGTCTTGAACGTCGCGCGAGCCGTAATGGCTAAAGACGCCCGCCGTACACAGGTACAATTCAGCCCAAGCGAGGTTCATACCAACGCAAGAGCGAGAGCCTTTCGAAAAGGAAACCAGGTATCTGTCAAGGTGGTTTGCATTGTCTCCTAGCCAGCGTTCGGGATCGAAAGTGTCCGAGTTGGGAAAGATGCTCTCGTCATGATGGGTTAACGGTATTGACATGCTCACTGGTGTTCCAGGTGGAATGATCCAGTCACCACACTTGAGGGACGCATCTGGCGCAATGCGTGCGCTTCTCATCGTCGCCCCGTAACCCAAGCGCAATCCTTCTTTTAGCACGGCTGTGAAATATGGGAGCCGCTCAAGATCAGAGAGGGAGAGAGCGCCTCCCGCTTTCGATCTCGCCGTGTTGAGCTCATCCTTTAATTTTCGGAGCAAAGCAGAATTCCACAGCAAGTGGAAAGCAATAACAGTCAAACACCAAGACGTAGTATGCGTGCCAGCACCGACGAGCAAAACGGCTTCTTCCGCGAGTCGGCTTGTTGCCTTCTCGGCCTCTGGAAGTTCGCTTTGCAATAGCCTATGGAAAATTGTCCTGTTACCTTTACTCTCCTGCTTAGCATCGATTTGCCGACGGACGTCTTCGATCTGGTTGGTTCCCTCCTACAGCGCGGTGATCAAGTCAGCGAGGTTGTCCTCTCAACGTCAACCGAAATGCAGAGACTCACCCGTCTGAGTTTGACTTGGGCTGAGATCTTATCGCCCAATTTCAAAGCGATACACTCTGGTAAGGCGCGCATTATGGTAACGATCCAGTTGAAATGCGTCATCAAGGCAATCATTGTGCCCACCGTGAATGATGTATCGTGATAGACTGGGTCAAACCCAGGTGCTTCAAGATGACTGCCATGTGAAATTAGTCATCTGAGTCAAGATTGGAGACTTCGACACACGTACTGATCCATGCGGTTGAAGCAGTATTGCATCACAACATCTAACACACATTAGGAAAACTCCCGTCAAGATGGGTCGGTAGCCTTACCATTGGAGAATGCAGAAAACGCGTATTCCATCGAAACAATCTCGCTTTGCTCCCCAGATTGCGCTAGGCGTTGTACTAGCACCTGTACGCGTTCTTCTAGGACCGGCAATAACGTTCGCACGTTCTGCATGGAGAAGAAAGGGTTCAGGGCGGATCTCCTTCCTCGGTGCAAAGCATGCCCCACTGCGCCCACAGTAGCCAACGGAATTCCGAGTCCTTTTGCCTGCCAGCTCCACTTGTCGCGTCGGTTGCTGTTGGTGCTGGCCGTATACATTATATCCCAGAAAGCCAAATCGGCGACATGGAGCTCGCCTGGATTAATGCGAACGACAGGACCGTACTCTTCGTGTAGGCTCTTGATCTTGCGAAAGTATTTGCCGCCGAGAATGATGTCGTAATAGAATTCATACCAGAACGAAGCGGCCGCAAGTTTTGGGCCTGGAAAATGGGAGATAGGACTGAGGAACAACCGGTGATAGGTCAGGAAAAGCAGGTATAGGAGCCAAGCTCCCAGTAGGGAAACAAGAACCACATAGATGTCCATTGTTACTTTCAGGTTGCCGGCTGCTGCGCAGTGAGGACAGGAGAAGGACATTGTTGGGACAACATTCGCCGCCTACTTATGTATCTGGATTCGGTGGTTAGGTCTTCACGCCATATAATAGCGGCCAGAGCTATTTTGACAGTGCCGTTTCGCGCGTATGTCATTCACATGACTGGAAGATGGCGATTGGCGCTCTACACGAGCTGCTAAACTGCAGGATATTGTTGGGACATTGTTTCGCCAACTTGTGCATCTATATTTGGTTGTACTCAGACCGTCTGACACGGTCCATGACTATTTTCACACTACCATTTTGCGCATTACTTTAGATGTACAAAAAGGTGTAGGCATGATCACATGACTGACGGATGTTGATTGGTGCTCTACACGAGCTGTGGGCCGTCACGTGGCCGTCAGCCTTAACGAACGGGGCCACGCCAGTCAGCACTTGGGCGGCGCCAGGCTTCATATCAAACATGGCATCCTAACGCCATACCTATCGTCCCAAATACGTCCCGACTACGTCTCTGGGGTGCCCCGCAATAAGTCTTAACTTTCACGACACGAACTTCCTTCTCCCCTCCACGTGCAACGCACATCACAGTGATGTAGTTTCTGCCCTCAAAGTTAACAGCTTCGTCCAGCATCCACGTCTGTCGCGAGTAAAGCGCCTGAATCTTGCAACAACGAGCCTCGCTACCATGCAGACGAACAATTCCACGCGACGGCGCGCCGGTGGTCCAAGGTCGCGTGCGGGTTGTGCAACGTGCAGGTACGTCAGCTGAAGTGAGACGCGGACCTTCTGTTTAATCAAACCGGTATTCAGACATCGTCGCGTCAAATGTGATGAAGCCCCTGGTCACTGTTTGCGATGTACCAAAGCCAATTTGCAATGCGAGGGCTACCATCGTACGCCAACCTCAAAGAATACACAGTCGATCATCTTGCCAAAGCCGGACCGCTCCTTCCCCTTGTCAAATATACGGCCCACAGGTTGCCTTCCCGGCGAGACGGAAACCGAGAATCGATATCTGCGTTATTTCCAAAACGAAACTACATCTGGATTTCAGAGTGCATGGGACTGGACGCTATGGAACCGACTCATGCTTCAAGGATGCCAGCATGAATCTTTCATCCGATACGCTGTCGTCGCTATCGGCGCCCTTCACAAATCCCTGCGAGCTTCTTCCCCTATGGGCCAGGGGTCACGTGCCAGAACGTCTGACTCCATGGCAAAACTGCATCGTGAATTTGCCTTTTTATCTTACGGTAAAGCTTTGAATAAGATGCAGTTGGCCATTGCCGCCGATCCTGGACCGCGTCTTGCGTTGATTGCGTGTTTGCTCATCGTCTGCTTCGAAAGCCATGCGGGCAATCGATACAAGGCCATTGCACATGCTAAGTCTGGAGTGGCCATTCGGGAAGAGCTACATCGCACTAGGCGACAGATCGTCGATTACAATGAAATCACCGAGGCGTTCAACAATCTCGATATACAAATCTCCACACTCAACGACGATCGTGCTGTAGACATTCATGAAAAGTTGATTCAAGGAGATTCGTGGCTGCTGGTGTCAATGCCAGACGAATTTCAAGACTTGGGTGAGGCCAAGAAGTATTGGAGCGTTATCATGCGAAGGAGCTGCCATTTCATGGCAACAACCTGGCGTCGCACAGACCCACACTCACTCGTTCGGAAACCTATGACAAGCATCCCGGGAAGCGTGTTGACCACAGTAGGCGACACGATCCATACAACATCCGCAAAAGTCGACGACGCAGTCAGAATCGGCTCACGAAGCTTTTCTCTCGAACTGTCACGTTGGTCTCAGGCTTTTGACTCTATCTTTGCAAGAATACGGCGTACTTCCATCTCCACCTTACGACATTATGTTATTGCCACAATGCTGCAAATTCAAGCCTTGACCCTAAAGATTACCCTGGCCGGCATTGCATTCACGCAAGAAATACTATACGACCAGTTCCACGCCGATTTCAAGAATATAGTCCGCTACGCCGAAGATGTCGCCACCGTCCGCCATTCCAACTCCCATACCGATTTTTGGGCAGGTAGTTTTCTTGTCGATCTTGGCCTTGTCGCGCCGCTATTCACACTTCTATTGCGTTGTAGAGATCCTGTTTTAAGAAGACGGGCTATCACAGTTCTACAGTCCTGGCATGTAGAGTGTTGGTGGGATCCATTAATGATTGTATCTATTGGTCGCTTTATCATGAATGTGGAAGAGAAGGGTATGGTCGGAGGATTTATCCCAGAATCAAGTAGGGCAATTCTTACAGCAAAAAGGAATTGCCCACCACAGCGTGAGATGATGTTGCAATGCGTACAAAGAACAGACGGGGTAGGTGGCGGTTTAGAGTGGACTGAAAATATTGTAAGCTGGTAGACAGAGAAGAAAAGCATATGTGAGAGGGCTAAGACAAAATTAATAGAAAGATCTGTATATTTAAGTAGAGTTAATTAGTATCTTTACACTTTAATGTTATATATTTACTATTAAAATAATCTTGTATTATTTTAGAAAGACAGGTAAAAGAAATTTATAAAGATACTACGAAGATAGTAATTGATAATAGACTTTCATATTTTCGAAAAGTATTTAGGTATAGGAAATATCTATCTGTATTTATATTTCTCCTATTCTTCGCTACTAATAATGGAATAAATCGAACAGGGAAGGCAGTAGTTTTTATAGCTAATTAATATAAATCTAGTACTACAGGAGGCAGGATTAGTTTATTCTTATATGTTGTTAACTAATAACACCTTATCACGAGCCTTCCGTTGCTACCTATGTATTAGAACCTATAGTGGTTCTAACCGTATTTTAATCCACGCCAAAACAGTGCCTTTAGATGATGAAGCTGCAGTGACGAGGTTATCGCAATGTTGGAGGTATTCCGTTTCCTCGCGTGCTATGCACCTGTTGCCATCGACCCATTTTTGGAGACTGCGAATGTATCGACGCCACCCACATGGAAGAGCCAGTATTAGAGAGTTTGGTTGTATCAAACTTTCTGCATTGGTCTTAGCTCACCGCTATTTTGGCGAAACCCACACTATAAAAAAGGACCGGATGAAAGTCACCATAATCTGTCAATGCTGTATCGGTCTCAGCGAGAATGGTGTCTCGCTGTTGTGATTGAAAGGATCATAGAGTTCCAAGTCGTAAAGGTAATGGTGCTTCCGAATCCAACGTGACCGGTTATCTCTCGAATGTTGAAAGTTTGTCTGCTTCGTTAATAATAGGCGCATCCTTAGGTGGCTGAAGCGACGTCAAATATGGAATGCGCTGTCGGCTGCGAGAAGTGGTGAGTAGCGTGAATAACCATTAGGATAGTCCTAGGCTGCTTATATGTTTTCATCTTGTGATGTTGGAACTCCGGCAATAGACTCGCATTGTCTCTAACTTTCCTTGCCTAGAGGCCCTAGCCTCCTCGATGAATGCGCCACCCAGTGTATGTGCAAGCGCGCTAGCAGTAAGCTCCTGGTACCAAGTAGCCTAGATATTGGCAAACAAGAAAGTCTTTTCACGTACCTTTAATGCCGCTTAGAACCCCCCGAAACCTCTCGTGGGTGATGGCGGAACATGATAACCACAAGAAAGCAATCTTGATAAGTCTCACCCTAGAATTTCAGCCGACAAACCACATCAAGTCTTTCGCATCTAGAGTATACTTTCACAGATACTGGAAAGCCAGGCCTTGACGAGTACTCGAAAGTAAGTATCTACTAGTCTCTACTGTTATAGCCTCATACAACTGTGGACAGGCGAGTACAAGCGGATTCATGTTTTGCAGTGTTCACCATGTAACACAAGATCATTGATATAAGGACTCTGCAATAACGCAAACAATGGATTTCGCATGGTGCTTTGGACGCTTTCTCTGTCTTTGCACGTGGCAAAGTTGCTACTGCTAGAAGCCTCGACGAGGTACAGGCGCTTGCGCTTGCACTTGCAGTCTCCGCTTTCGTATATCGCTCAGCTTTCATCCCACGCTGTGCCCAGTCTTGCGTAATGTGCGCTTATTCCAGAAAGCCTTAGGCTCTTAAAGCCATAGACAGCGCAGGAACCACGTTTTACTCTCACCCACCATTTACTTTGCAGAGTAAAACAATTCAGCAGAGTCATTTGGCGCAGCCGTGAGGACTTGGTACGCTAACAGATCTGGAACGTAAAAAGGTACAAAAAGGATTTTAAGGCAGCCAGGCTGGTCTTTATTCACGCACAAAGGGTCATAAATCGCGTTAATGTGCGCCTTCATACCCCACAACAACCTCCTTAGCTAGAAACGCCCTAGCGGTTGAAAAGACCTGCCAGTTCGTACGAATTTGGGTCGCAATCGGAGCTTATAAAGGAATCCTTCACACGATCACCGGTGACTGCCTAATAAGGCTTGTCTAAGCTTTGAAAGGGATCTGAGGAGATCTACATAAAAACGTGCTGATGAAAGCCTGCGTACCAGAGCTTAAAGAGCAAGTAATAGAATGAACAAAGTGCTGCCAAGGTCGCAAAAGGAGCGCGTTCACATAGGTGGTAAACTAGTGCGTGTCATAGGCGCGTCGTATGTAGCTGAAAGTGCTTCTACTACTCGTACAATGTGTAAGACGGCTCGTGGTAGGGGTAGTCAAGAGAAGACCCAGCCAGCTCAACGGCGCCGTGGAAACTGTGGGGAGACTAGTCGCACGTGTCAGGAACATGTGCACTATCCCTCCTCGCGTGCCGAAAAAGTCACCGTTCCGAAAGATTCCACAGGGACTTCTAGTTGCTTACCTGTGGCTTTGCGTATCGCCAACACGTGTGTACGTAACGTCCCTCCCTGCAGGTCGAAAACCATATACGAGCGGTACATCGACGTCCAGATACTCAAACACAGCCCATGGATTGATATCTGCAGTTCTTCTCCGTCTGCCTTCTTTTACTGCTATTTAAGAGCACTCTACATATAGTCAATATGAAAGAATACTGTTGCCCCTTCGCCTGATCGCATGATCCGCAGAGAGCCTCTATCTATCCTAGACTAGATCCCTGTCGCTACAGCCACCACGAATCTCTCCCCGCTATCCAGGTTGCTTAACAGGATCTATTTAAGCCTTATTCCATTCTAGATGCAGGGACTACATGCGCCGAGGTCGATTATGCTCATGTGTCAAACGTGCCGCCATTGCACACTACACATTTACGCTGCTAGACCGGAGGAGGCTTATTGTCTTGTTGAGCCTTCAATAGCAGGTCCGGTGATTTTGGTACCCTCCTGCCCATGTGCCTCCTAGCTCGGCACATTCCGGAAGCCGAAATTTACTAACGCCAACGTGGCGTCGTCGTTTAACTCGACGGATCACGTCTGACAGAAGTCACACTAAGTCCAACGTGCTAAGGGCAAACTTCATCAAGACTGTTGCGTGCCAAAGTTCAAAGACTTCAGCTATATAACTGTCTGGCTGTGTGTGGAAAAAATACAGATTAAAGAGACTGCTTCTTATATAGGACAGAGATATTTAGAGCATCTTTACGTTAAGAAGTTTTTTTAAACAAATTCTTCCCCGTGTTTACTACTTAATTATCGGGCATAAAATCTTCTAAGTTGATATTAGAAACGATATGTTTATGCATGAATGAGCAAGTCCTCACAAAGCAAAAGAAACTAAAAGATCTCTCTCTGCACGGGAGAGCGATTCAGCCGGTGTAGTAGCCGAGAACGTGCGTGTGGAGATTATTGAAATCTCAGGTACAGAAGCGCTTCCTAAAGACTACACTAGCGCTAATCTAGGTCATTGAAGAGGAATAGGCAGGAATCAGCCCCAGCCACCAGAGTTGCTAACAACCAAGTGGATCAGGCCGGTCTAACCAAACGCCGTAATAACCTAACCTATGCTTGGTTAGATTAGCTTGGTTGGCTTGATTGTCAGCAACTCTGCCAGCTACTATTCAGAATAAACTTTTGACTGAACGATATGATCAGGCCATGGATGTTGGAGCAAAACTGAACGTGCGCATCTAATTGATTGAGTTAAACGAGCCGTATATGCGATGGAAATTTGGAAAGAATTCCCGCGCGCAATATACTTTGATATAAATTCATTGTATTCATTGCCATGCTTGGGCAATTTCAAGTTTTCGTTCCCTAAAATCGGTTCGTTCACAGCAAGCAATATGGCAAAGGAGCAATCGCAGGTCCCCCTGATTAACTCGTTATGTATCACCTTTAGCACCTTATCTACCGTCAGTGTCATTCTTAGACTATACACTCGAAAGAAGCTTCTTAATGTCGTTGGAGTGGACGACATCACGATCTCCATCGCCCAGGTCCTTGCTATCGCGGTATCGGTTCTTACAGTACTTGGTGAGTGGGCTCCTCTGGATCTAAAGAGAAACACTCATTCTATTTAGAAGCACACTTTGGACTTGGTAGACATACACCAACCGTGCCCCCCGAGAGTCTAATAAGGCAACTAAAGGTGTGCTTTTGTCGTTGTTACTAGCCCTATCAATGCTAATACTGATATAGTCACTCTACGCAGTCACCATCCTCTACAATCTCGCTCAAAGCATCGTTAAGATCGCCTTTCTTATCTTGTACCGTCGCTTGTTCCCCGCAGGCCCAATACAACTGATATGTCGCTGGTTTCTGGTGTTTATTGTGGTATGGGGCATCGTACAGGAGTAAGTATTTGGATGGATGACCCCGTTGTTTGCGTACTAATCTTTTGCAGGTTTGTCGTCGCGTTTGCATGCATACCTCTCTCAATTTTTGAAGCCAAGATGAAAGAGAAATGTATCCATTCAACGCCCATATGGTACCTTACTGCTAGTATGAATATCGTTACCGACATCATCATCTTCGCGATACCTATGTTCCCAGTGCTCAAATTGCACATGCGACTTCAACAAAGACTTCTTCTTCTCAGCCTTTTCTGCCTTGGTTTCTTGTAAGCACCCAGTCTCTCATGTGGACAGAGACAGCAAGCTCACATGATACAGCATATGTGCTATTTCTTGCATCCGCATTACTACTCTCAAACAAGCGCTCGTAACAACAGACCCTCTCTGGGACAATGCGCCTGCGGCCTATTGGTCCGTCATTGAGCTCCATTGCGGCATTATCTGCGCATGCCTTCCCACGCTTCGCCCGCTCATTCAGAAACTCATGCCACGCCTATTATCGACCACGACCGACAGTTCTAAAACGGGCGCAAGCAACAAGTTCAGTAGGCTCGACAAGAAAACAAAACACAATGTGCATGAGGGAAATTGTATTCGGAAAGACATCAATATCAACATTGAAATGCACAGTACGACCGAACTAAGCAAGAATGCAGGGCACCGATCTTCTTTTGAAGACACAGCTAGCCAGTAGAGGGAGATGAGGATCAAACCTCCGCATGATTGAGGGAATCCTGAGGCAGCGGGAGCAGTATAACTTTTTATTTCACTTGGTCGGGCTTACCGCGGCAAGCTCATTGCCTACGACACCTATACGAGCAAAGGTCACCTCCTGTTGGAGCTGAATCTAGACATTTTCGCTTTTGAATGATGGAAGAATAGCATGTTCATAATAAACATAATACATACAGTTATCTTATAAAACCAACGGCCTAGAAAACAGATATATATATTTACGTCGTAAAATTCTTCTTCTTCCACTAAGGTACGCAATTTTTTTAAGGCTGAACCGTAACGAGCAACAACATCCGTTTTATATTGAAGTCGTGTAATAATCCCATAGACGAAGCCCATCTCACCAGTGTGCTCGGCGATGTCTGCGACCATAGCGTTCCAAGTATGTTTGGCCGTTGGAGTATCCTTGAGCTTCAACAGCCCAAGAAATGCACTCAAGGCGTCGCATGATGCAGCATGTAAGAAAACAGCAAACCACAGGTTGGTCTCTGGTGCAAGACTTCCTCCATCTCAAGCCGGCGAATGCTGGAGTGTATATGGCTTGCTACGTTGTCCCGCTGCTAGTAGGACTGGTTGACCCAACATATCTGCGGATTGGGGATTGGCTGCCTTTGAGGGGAGGAGTTGTAGTGACTTCTGGCATTTCTCTCGGTGCTGCAGACCATGGAGCTGGATACTATAGAGCATTGCTCCTCGAGAATAGTTAGCAGCCCATGCCAGCGGTGTGCGCTGTTCTGATCCCTGAGCTTGGTCACGGGGAAAACCATCGTTAAGTAAGGATGGCACATCTGGCTTGCTTGGTGAGAGCGGAAATTCGAGCACCTCGACCTGATGCACCAATGATGCCCAGGACACTGGAGAATGAGGGTGTGTAGGCCCAGGTGTCCCGAGGACTCTTGCGAGCCCGCGATATCAAATGGGTCTGCGCCCAAGTGGACTAAGGATTGAACTGCGGTGAAGGCGACCGCTGCGACAGCCCATATCAGAGGCTTTCCATTGAAGCCTGCATGGAATCGACCAAATCCAGAGTATCCATTGTTCAGATGGGAGTGTCCAGTTGGACGTGATTCCGTGCCATCGGACCCCCCCCCCCCCCCCGAGAGCCGATGGTTCGGGTTATCGCGGCTGGCAATGAGAACGTCATCCAAAATAAGCCAACAGTTCGCACTCGGTTTGATAGCTCACGGTCTGCCACAACAACAGCACAACCCGCCGCCCAGCAACATGCAGAGCAATCATCGCATGTGACGGCCTTATTCGTATGCCAGAACGTAGGGACAGGTTTGTATTTCGGATGCATATTGCGCTTTGTGACTGGTTTAATGGCAGGTAGGAGGAAGAAGTTTGGGGCCGTGTGCCATATACTTTATGCCGAGGTGACGACTTTTTATTTGTGCCATCCCCTCATCATTCTTTAAAAAGCAAGATAAAACAAATCCATTAGCTACCGATTCGACGGGCTCTAGCCGTAGTTGACCGGGTAGATCCAAGTGAGGTGTAGCCAAACAAGTAGATAGCCACCCAGGAACGCTGCGGATCGAACCACCAAGATTCCAACTCGGCGCCCATAACACGCGCCTAGTCTCTTTCTCTCGCCCAAAAAGCCGTAAGTGCCACCTTAGATAACAATCTAAGCCAGGCTGTATTATAGAAGCTCCCGTCACATGGGCGTCTCTACTAAACAAGGACTAGCTAGCGGTACTGGTCTTTGCCCGGGTTTGCGAGCTTTTAGTTCGTACATTAATTGTGGTAAGCCTCTGTAAAAAATGCAGTGAGTCGCTAAAACTACTAACGATGTCGCCAAGTTGTACATATACTATCAAATAAAATCATTTGACACAGCTTTCACACCTAAAGAGACTGTTTAACAGGCAGCCATTCTGCAGACTGTGTTCACCATCTACTAGTGCTTAACTGCTCTAATATAGAGTAAGGTAGTAGACTCGCCTTAGGGAGGAAGGAAGTTGGTGCTCACTAACGGCCTAGTAGGCTCTAGTAAGGCCCATAACTTGTATAAGGATATTAAGACTAAATTTCTAGCATTAAGCTGCGTCGCTTTTGGATTCGTAAGCAATTTTACTTAAGCTATAGTTGTGCGTGCTATTAAAGGATCGGTTAACGGGAATGTTGCTGTAATTAGGATAATAGTGTCTAAAGTTGTTTAGGATTAGTAGTAAGCTTAACCATCCTTATGCAGCAACACTTTTCTGGCCATCTTAGATCGGACACAATGGAAATTAAGGTACAAGCAGAGCGCATTCTTGTTAATGCCAATGGCATTCAATATCGCCGTCGTAATCGGTCCGATCCTGGCCAGCATGGTGGTAGACTCCGATTCCCCCACGAAACCTTCGCTAAGCTGTAGGACCGTGGTTCCACGATCAATGTAGTGTTCAGCAGAGACCTTGTCGTCACACAAGACCCTTCTTCGTTTCTTATGCCATCTTGGAAGCTTGAGTCGATCCTCGTGTCCTAGAACATAGAGAAAGTCGATGGTATAGTGCCGCGCTCGTCGTGTAGCATTGCGAATCTATGTGATTTACATTCAGCACGAAATGTTTGTACTGAATACAGCCTACTAATTCATCATATTTGCCTCTGTTCCTATAGTAATACAACCGCAATATAGATCAATAGACGTAGCGACGGTAAAATAATACTCCAGCGCGATGTGCAACGCGTCAACTACTTCGAGCGAGATTGTTTCGACGACAATGCCAAAATTAGTATCTTTCAACGATCGCAATGGTAACGTACACAAACCGTCCGACTGTGGGCCTAGGGACCGTGGAGAGATGAGAAGAGTCCATATGTAGGCTCCTTTGTGGGTAAATGAGCCCCCGGAGCCCACGCTCTAAAGGACGAGGCGGAAGTCAGCCTACTGGAACAAGAACACGCAGATAATCCCGCGCTTTAGCATTTTCGATGCGACACAAAAGTTGGCCAGATAACAGGTGGTTGCCAAGGCAAATAAACAGCCACGACTTTGCGCCATAGTCACCCGCTGCCCCCTCCATAACCCTAAACCTCTCTTTTTCCCATACCTTTCCCTTCTTTCTACACATTATAACCCTTAATTACCGTTATATCCTTCCACCAGGACGACCGGCCCATGGTAGTCCCTACGTCCTCTAATCCAATAATCCCCCATACAAAGTATCCCAACACCCACAAACATAACGACGCTCCAGTTGAAATCGACCAGCGTAACGGGTGTCGTGTTGGGCCAGAAGCACCAAAAGAAGGCGTGGGTCGAGTACAGCAAGCCCCCAAGATTGACGGGCACGCCCCATTTACCGAGGGACCAGCGGCATCGAGGGAGGAGCTCGGGGTGCCGGATGCGGCGGTAGAGAACGGCGCCTATTGAGAACATGTAGGTTATCATCAGGGAGACTACGTTTAGGGAGATGACTGGATGTGGTGTTGTTAGTGCTGGGTTCTTCAGAAAACGGGGGGTTAGGCTGCGAGGACATACTAGCGTTGAAAGCAACATCACTCCCAATATGAATCAAACTCAGGGCAATCGTAAAACAGCACGTAAACGTCACCGCATTCGCCGGCACCTGTAACTTCGGATTCACGCGCTCCAACCACCCGCTGAACGGCAGCCCCTTATCTCTTGCCAACGCCCACGTCTGCCGACTCGCGGAAAGATTGAAACTCAGGGTCCCCGCAAAAATGAGCACCGTGGGGATGACGTTCAGTACGACGACGCCTGCCGGAGAGACCGCCTGACTGAAGACCCAGATGTGTGGGTACCCAGTTCTATCTTCGAGCGCGGCGGGCAGGTCCGTCAGCATGTAGACGTAGGAGATGAGAAAGACGAGGCCGAGGGCGCCGTTGAGGATGTAGGAGCCCAGCATGGCGCGGGGCACGGTTTTGCCGGCGTCTTTGATTTCTTCAGACATGTGCGCTGCAGCGTCGGAACCTGAAGTCGCTTTGTTAGGGAGAGGTCCAAAGTCCTTTTATTCGCGGATAGGAAACTTACAAATACAAGCATACACAGCACTGATTTGGCCCACCATTAGCGCTAACCCCATGTTGCTCCAGCCGCCATCATTCTTGAACTCAGTGAAAGTAGTTTTCGTAGACGCCCTAGGCGACAAGACCCAAAGTACAATAATGATGGCCAGGAACCCGAATACATGGACGACCAACATGATGTTCTGGAAGATAGGCATAATGCGCGCTCCCCAGATGTTGAGCCACCCGACGACGAAGGTGACAGCAATAACCATCAGCGTCCCTTGCCAGTTTGTCGGCTCGTATGAGGGATAAATGACAATGGCACAAGCTTGAATAAGAGTCCCGACGAGGAAAGGGCCCGAAGCGGTACCGGCTTGCCAGGAAAGCGTTGACATCCAACCTAAAATACCCTTAATCCTGGTCTAGAGTCTTGCATTCGCGGTTGATAGATTGAATGACATACCCACAAAGTAACTCACTGGCTTCTGTATCGATGGCGGAGAGAACTCTGATACCCAATGGTATTGTCCGCCTGCTGTACTACAGTTGGTTTCAGAAAACCGTTGTGGTGCTGGGGTTGAAGGAACTGGCACTTACGGTGCCATTGACGCCATTTCAGCCAGAGACATGACGACGAAGATGAAGCCGAAGAATGTCCATATATAGGACCAAATAAGGCCAGCTGGACCGCCGTCGACGAGGCCTTGATAGGTGGCGCTACATTGCACATCAGTCTGTATCCAACGCAACTATACGATTCGGGAAGACGAACGTCATGAGAACCTCCCATGTTCCTTGAATGATGACGGTAAAGGCGAGGGCAGACAAGGGACGGTAGTTTCTCTACAAGATTGACATATTAGCAAGCCATTCTGTGCGGATTGAGACTGATACATGCAGGCGCGCACTGTTCTGTCATACCCTCAGTTCCTGCGTCTTTCCCATGCGATACATGTCGGCCCGGTCGTTTTTGGTATGACCTTTGAGCGATTGGTGATGCACATCCCGTGCATACTCGTCGCCCCTGCTCTGCTCCTTGTGATCTGGGGAAATATCCATCTCCAACGGCGGGCTCTTGTCGACAACGTCGGCTGCGTGGTCCTTAAACGGCGCCATACTTGCAACAACAACAACAACAAAATTTGCGTAGAGAGCTTGGATGGATGCCTGGAGCAATCCTGTTTAGCTTACCGCCATTTGACTGGTTTCCATTGGGGCAGGAAATCTTCGGAAAATGCCGCTCGGCAGAACACCCGCTTACCCCGCCAAATGCTCCACACCCTCCTTAATAGACGTTGTATACCCCTGCAGAGTTTTAATAACTTAGATTAATAAGAATAAGTCTAATAAGTATATATAACGCTTTATAAGGAGCTTACTAAGGTGATAAGTACAATCTCACTTGCTTACTCCAGGGCTAGTTTCCATCTACCATCAATTGATCGCATCCTACGCGTCAGGCCTTCACACAGCGCGCCAATTCGCCATTCCAAAATCAATGTCCATGGACGCCGCACAGTGTGAATACAGGAAGGTATAGATCTCGAAGAAAGTTCTCGGGATCCTGGCCATTGGCACTGTGGTCTTTCGCATGCACGTGCGGGTGAACAAAAAAAAAAATGCAAAGGGTTGGGTGTGACGACTTCATTTCTGTATTGTCACTGTTGTTCATGATCGCTGCTTTTGTGTGAAACATCCTTGGTAAGGCTCCGTCCCCTGGCTGCGAAATGATACCAGTACATTGGCAGCTTATAGAAATGAGCCCTCGTCTCAAAAGCATTCCTCAGGACCAGTTCACAATCACAGACACGAACTACCTCAACCTAGTAAGATTTCCATGCGCGGGCCGAGCATAAGGAAATGCTAAAATCTCTAGCTATCCTACCTCACGTTTTGGTGGTAGATGGATGCGAGGTCGCTGCCCGATTCTCAATTATGTTTCTCTACCATCGGCTGTTCAGCGTCCAGCGCTGGATGTTTTGGGGACTTAAAATCATTGAACTCATTATCATTCTATGGTTTGTAGCTCTAATTTTTCTCTTGCGCTTCCAGTGTGCGCCGGTCGCTTGTTGTTTGACGTTTCCATCGGCGGTTGGTGTCACGTCAACAATCTGCTTGGCTTCTCCATCAGCGAAGTCGTCAACGCGCTGCTGGATCTAGCCTTGGTCTTTGTGCCCGTGCATTCAGTCATGAAGCTACATCTACCCATGAAGGAGAAGATCGGTGTTGCGGCAATTTTTGTCATCGGTGCTTTGTGAGTGCAAGATTTCCTTCTTATAGTCTCTGAAGCTGACAGAGCAGTATCGTGGTAAGCTCTATACTGCGCATCATTTTCGGTTTCACCCCCGTCGCAACCAATATTCTCGGTCTTCAACGTCTGTATTTTGGACAGGCATACATTTGGCCTTCGTTGTTCTTTCGACTGCCTACCCCTGTTCCGAAGTGAATACGACTGACAAGATTAAGGCTGAGAACGGATTTTGGATATGGAATAGCAAACATGACATAGTAATCCTCGCTTCACTAGTGTACATATATTTGATACGTAACAAGTCATCCATCAAATTTTGAAAACCTAGAAACATTCCAAAAAGACCAACATTGACCACGGCTGGTGTCACATAAGAGCATACTATTGTGACCGATTCCATGAGTCGACAAATGATGTTTAAAACTGTCCTTGCAACCCCCACAGCTCATATACTTCTAGTGGTCACTTGATATCAGTTCTCAACCAAATCACTGCACAGGCCGTCTCGTGCCTCGAACTGCAGATGTGGCCCTTAATGCGACGCAATCAGCTGGTCCCGAGTTTGGAACTCGAACTCTTGTATGTCCAATCGACCCTTCACTTGTATGAAATCGAAGTACCAGAGCAGCTTGGCCTGGACGATACCAATCTCTGCGTATGCCAAATGCTTTCCAGCGCAACCACGTGTGCCCGTCGAGAAAGGATTGAAGGCATCGTGCATCAGCTTCCTCTGCGCGTCAGTAAACTCCCCTGAGCCCCTCTCATCATCCTTTGGGAGCCATCTTTCGGGTTGGAACTTGAACGGCTCAGGGAAGTATGCGGAATTGCGATGGATAGCGTAGGTGATGATGCCAACAAGAGTCCCTTGTGGAATGGTGTGGCCATCGACGATGAATGGACCGCTTGCCACGTGGGCAGGGACGTCTCTCTATACCGTTCCAGCAACCGGAGGTGACATACGCAGCGTCTCGTTTATACAGGCACGCAGGTAGAGACAGTCTGATTGTTGTAACCCGCTTACGATGTCGGCGCTGTTCGTGAAACTAGATCGGATCTCTGTAGCCAAGCTGTCGTAACACGTGGAGTGCGGCGAGAGGTAGAAGTTAGGGTTTCGTCACGTGGCGTGCGCGAGATACGACGACTCTGCATTTCATCCCCCCTTTCAGCGTCCCGGTAGCCTGAGTCCAGCTGTATCCGTCAGAGGTGTTGTCCGTTTTGCTGTTGGCGCACGACTGTGCTCAGGCCTCACAGTTAGATCCTCTTCCGACGAGTTATACATACTATGGCAAGACCAGCAACGTTGGCTTACATTAGCTCAAAGTCGGATCCGGGGAATTCGGATTTTCCGTAAACAGAGATGCGGGCAGGCGTCGGCTGCGATCGGCAAGTTTCGGCAACCCAGAATTATTTTAGGCAGCTGGAACGCTAGGCCCAATCGTGTACATCTCTGTTTGCCACACAGAGCGGGTATTCTGCACTTCTACCGGTACATCCTGATGCGGAGGTGCCAAGTCCTCATCTCATGTCGGACTGAGGCGAGGAGAACCAGTATTTAAGTATGGAGCATCGTCCTCAACCGTTCCTTGACTTGAAACGTCTAGCTTCGCCCTTTAACTTTTTTTCGATACACCTCTGCACTGACTCACGAAAATGACAACCATGGAGAAGGTTCTCGGTGACTATGCCGCTAGGCAAAAATTACTTGAGGCTAGCACCAACCCCTTCGCTCGCGGCATTGCGTGGGTCGAGGGCCAGTACACACCACTCCACGAAGCACGCATCCCTCTACTAGACCAGGGATTCATGCACGGCGATCTTACATACGATGTCCCTGCAGTCTGGGACGGGCGGTACTTCCGTCTCGACGATCACCTCGACCGCCTGGAGGGGAGCGTGGCCAAAATGAGGATGCGATTTCCCTTGCCCAAGCAGGAAATTCGAAGAATCCTCATCGAAATGGTGGCTAAGAGCGGCATTCGGGATGCCTTCGTCGAGATAATCGTCACACGCGGTCTGAAGGGAGTGCTTGGATCACGCCCAAACGAGATCAAGAACAACAACCTCTACATGTTTGTCAAGCCGTATATGTGGGTCATGGAGCCTGATGTTCAACCACACGGTGGCAGTGCTGTTGTCGCTCGGACTGTGCGACGCATCTCCCCCGGTTCCTTCGATCCCACCATCAAGAATCTGCAATGGGGCGACTTCACTCGCGGAATGTTCGAGGCTCAAGATCGTGGTGCTACCTACCCATTCCTCACTGATGGCGATGGAAACCTCACTGAAGGTTCTGGTTTCAATATCGTCCTCGTCAAGGATGGCGTCCTGTACACCCCTGACCGAGGTGTTCTCCAAGGCATTACGCGCAAGAGCGTAATCGACGCAGCGACGATCAACGGTCTGGAAACCTGCGTCCAGTACGTTCCAGTCGACGACGTCTACCACGCCGACGAAATCTTTATGTGCACTACTGCAGGCGGCATCATGCCCATCACAACTCTTGATGGTCAGCCTGTAAATGGTGGAAAACTTGGGCCCATAACGCAAAAGATCTGGGATACCTACTGGGAGATGCACTGGGAGGATAAATTCAGCTTTACTATAAAGTACGAGGATAAGTAGAAGGCTAGTTTTTTAGGATTGCATCTTGTTTAGATTTTTTAATCTATTAACTTATTAAAGTAATAGCTCTGCACCTTAATATATATATCTATACTACTTTATAAGCTAAGCTAGGTATTACTATAAAAACTCTTTCAGCTAATTCTTTTTTATAAAAATTTATTTTTTATACTAAAAAAAATAATTAGTAGTGTTATAGGCTTGGGCTAACTTAAAACCTTTTTAATTATAAAGGTAAAAAGAGGTATATAAGGTACCTACCTTATATTTATACTGTTCTCTTTTTTAAAATATATAATACTACTTTCTAATTACTTATATTTATTTTTACTTCTAATTAATTCTATAATATTACATATTTTCTTTTTACCTTATTTAACTTATAGTAATTTATAAAAATATTAAATTAAAAAAAAAAAACTAACTATAAGGGGCGTTATATAGGCTGGAATAAGAATTAGATAAATAAATAAATTATATAAAAAGTAGCCCTAAAGCTAGAGATAAAATAAAAAATAACCTTCTAAGCTATAGCTAAGGGAGTAGTATATATAGCTAGCTATAAAGCTTACTAAAGCGTTAGCCCTTAGCTAACTAAGTAGCTAGTAAAGTAGCTTAGTGTTACAGTATCTTCCCCTAAACCTAATATAATAAAATAACTAACTTTTACTATATTTATTACGCTTAGTTATCCTTCCCTAACCTAACCGATATAAAGTGAACTATTAGGCCTATTAGTCGCCGTATTTAGTTAGCGTAACGCGAATCAAGGAACAACACGTACGCGTTAGCCTATATACATTAGTCTTTAAATAAGCAGCTTAACAACATACATCCGTATACTAAAGTTGCTTATTCTAATTATAACTATTATATTCTAGAGATTTATAGTAAACTTTTAGGCGTAGGGTTTATAGTTTACTTAGGGTTAGAGTTATATTGCAATAGAGTTCTACTAAAACGCATAGATAGTAATTAGAGTAGGAAACACTCTATTGCGATAAAAAAGGGTATATAGCAGTAATAGTATACTTACTACAGAAAATATAGATAGCTGCTTCTACTATTTTAAGAAATATAAAGTGCTTATATGTCGCGAGCACACTACTAGAATATAAAATCTAGACGCGTATCTCTATAATTATTACGCTATTTCTACCGTAGCAAGGCGGGCTATTATTAAAAAGTATAACTACTTTTAGTAAAGAAAGCTAAACAAAGTACTAGTACTATTACCGCTAGGACAACTAATTTAAGAGCTTAAGAAACTATATAATAGGTTTCGCTATAAAGAGTTTAGCTATAATACTATAACTATTAGTAAAAGTATTCTATAGACGTATTATAAAACTAAATATTAGCGTTTATAGATAGGTAACACTACTACGCTATATTTAAAAGTTAAAGTTTAAACGTTTTTTTAGATAGGGGGACTATAGTAGTACTTTATTATTAAGATAGTAAATAACGTAGGTACTAGTAACTCTATAGAGAAGAAAAGTATAGTAGATAAGTTACTCTATAAGTAGAGATAAATAGAAATTAAGCATAAAAAAGTAATATAAATTATAGATACAGAGGCCGCAAAGATAGATAGAATAGGCTAGTTTAGTTGTATAGAGTGGCTAGAGCATCTAGCAAAGCGCAACTATATGTATCTCGCGCATACTACTATAATGCTAACCTATAATAAGCTAAAGCTTAAGTAAGTAAGAAGACTAGTTAAGTTGCTAGTTAAGTAAAGCGTTGCTAGGCTATTAACACTAGCTTATAAAATAAAGTAGTAGCTATAGAATACTAAGCGCGAGGAGATTAAGTAACAGCCAATAGCGCGTCTGTAAAATCCAGAGAGCTAAGCCCGCTACGCTAAATACATAGTTAGTTTTATCTACTATTTTCTACGTATTATTACTAATAAGAAAAGAAGAGTAGTAAGCTATAGTAGTAATAAATTAGGAAGTAATAAAAGTAGTACAGGTAAGAGTAATATAGAAAGTAATATAGAGAGTAACATAGAAAGTAAGGTAATAGGTAATAAGGAAAATAGATAGAAAAGGCGTTCTAGGCGTAAGCTAAACTTACTTAAAAATGCACGTAAATTTTTCCTGTAGCAGGACGGCTAAAAAAAGTTAGCTAAGGAACTATAGTTAGTACTTAATAGGCAGGATAAGGATATACAGCTGCAGGTATTACTACGTGTTTTTTTATCTTTTATTTTTATAAGTATAGGAGACAATCCGTTTAGCAGTAGACTAGTCTATTTTCTAGCAGTTCTTAGAATTAATAAAGATATAGGCCGGCTTCGTACAGCTAAAAACTACTTATATATACT
This sequence comes from Periconia macrospinosa, assembly GCA_003073855.1. Classification (NCBI taxonomy): domain Eukaryota; kingdom Fungi; phylum Ascomycota; class Dothideomycetes; order Pleosporales; family Periconiaceae; genus Periconia; species Periconia macrospinosa. Next base: position 57,769 of record KZ805542.1, read on the forward strand.
TACTAGCATTATATACTGTATAAGGGCGATTACTATAGAAGCGCTGCTTCTGTCTATAACGCGTAAAAAGTAGAAGAATAGTAATAGAAAAGGCTTTTTTTAGAAGCGGAAGGAATTTCTAGCGGATGGCTCGTATAGCCCGATGAGCGAGATGCTGAGTCTGCTGGCTTATGGAAAGTTTGTGGCGCTGAATGCAGGGAACTCCGGCAATGCATACTGGTCGAGAGACAAGACCATCTTCTACTTAGGTGGCAGGCCTATTATTATTAGTAAATTCTAATAAATAGCCTAGGATATTATTATAGATATAGAAGATGTACTATAGTAGGAGCTACTCTAGGTAGCTAACCCGGCTAAGCGGTTCGTTATTAAGCTAGATAAGATTATTAATAATATAACGTTTACGAAGCGGGGCGTGTCTTTTATTAGTTAAAAGGAGAACGGGCTTAATGCGGGACTATAGTAGATATTACATTAGGTTATATAGATAGCTAAAGGCCGTATACTTTGCTTAAAAGATAGTACTTAAAATAGGAAGTAGGTAAAGTAGTATCTGCGCTGGGTTAAATACTTTCTTAGTTTATAGCTTATAGGCATCTATATTGCTTCTAGGCAGCTAGGTTAGGGAATAGAAGTTATAATAATACAGGACCGTAACGGCGTACTATAAAATTATAACGTATTTATAGTAGACGGGTAGGTAATAATAGTAGTGCGGTATTATAAGTTACAGTCGCAATAGAATAAACTAAAGGTAGTCCCCTACTTTCTACTGTAGAAACTTAGATAGGTAGTAGTAGTCTATCTTATGTATCTACAGCTGTTCTATAAATATCTTAAGATTTAGGTTCTAGGTAGTAGGTTTAGCAACTATATTTAGGTAGATAAGCAAGAACTATAAGGAATAGATTACTTAACGCGAATCTTAAAGAAAGAAATAGTAAAATAGCTAGGGGTAGCGCTAATAATGCTAGACTACTAGTATATAGTAGTTAGAATCAGGCGCGTAGTAGTTAGAGAAGCGTTTAGGCGCAGATATTAAAATAAGGTAGAAAAGGTAGAAAAGGCCGAAGTAGATAAAGATAGCAAGAGCGCACTTAAACTGCAGAGCGTATAGATAATAAAAATAGGAGTAGGAAACTACAGTATACCGGTTAATATTATTAAGCATCTTAGCATCTAATTAATAGAAACGTTTCGCCCGCTTAGTAAGCTTTAGTATACATTTCTAAGGCTTACAAGCAGTCTAATAAGAAAGCTAACACTTATTAAGGGTAGTAAGCATCTAATTAAGGGTGGTAAGAAGCGTTAAAAGGAGGATAAAAATAATAACGTATAAAGACAAGTTTCTACCTAGCTAGCATAGTAGTAGAAGAAGGCAGAACAGTTAGATAGTAGTAAAAAGGACGTGTATAAGGCTATAAAGTAGGCGCTTAGTTAATCTAAGGTATTATTTAAGTCGCTTAAGCAGGAGCGGGCTATGTATACAGTTATAGTAGGTTAAACTCCACTTATTATTATGCTTTTAACTAAAAGCAGTAAAAGCTTATTATTTATAGTACTAGCTTACTTATAGGATCCCGGTATTACTATTATTATAGCCCTATACTAAGTACTTATTAAAGATCTAGTAGGGCGTATAAAAGGTAGTAGTATTAACTACATTAAATAGAAGTATAGTAAAAGTAACCTAACCAATACTATGTCCCTAAACCGTACCACTGAGGTAGGGTTAGGTTGCCCCCAGGGGCGAAAATGGAAGCTGCCCCCGGGGGCAAAGGACGTAGAAAGCTGCCCCTGGGGGCAAAGCAAAAAAGGCTAGCCAGGAACACCTAGCGGGGGCCGACAAGCCTAGGCATCGCTTGCCCCCAGGGGCAAGAGGTCTGTGCTAGGAAGGCCAACTCGCGAACTCTCAACCTACTCATATATAACCTCTCGCCTTCGGAGACACCACTCTACCTAAACGCTCCAACTCCGACGAAAGCGAAAGTACGATGAAGCGCAAAGGCGCGAACGTCTC
>KZ805543.1:3860-59691 GCA_003073855.1 Periconia macrospinosa
GAGGAATCTGCCCCTCTACCCGCATCCAAAAAGCCAAGCAAGCCTTCCACTCCAATCACTGACGATGAGGAACTCGCCCCTCTACCCGCATCCAACAAACCAAGCTCCAAGCCTGCCGGCTCCCTCCCACCCACGACCCCAAGCAGCGGAAGCTCCTCCTCGTCATCATCCTCGGGCCCCTCCGACACAATCTACGACGATGAACTCAACAACTCCAACACCGACGCCGACTATTTGCCCGAGGACGAAGACAACACTCTGTCCTCGTCTTCGTCTTCGTCTTCGTCTTCGTCGAGCAAGACTCCCAAGACTCTCAAGTCTTCCAAGACTCCCAAGACGGGTAGTGGTGCTGGCGCCGCAGCGGACGAGGATCTCAAGTTCAATGCGAATCTTAGGACGGGGCAAGAGGGTAAGCCGTTTGATATGGCGACCGGGGAATCGGTGAAGAGTAAGAAGACGGGGAATGGAGCGGTGAAGGATGGGATGAAGGTTAATTATTTGAGGGAGAATTAGAGAGTGGAATTGGAGGAGAGAGAGAGAGAGAGAGAGAGAGAGAGAGAGAGAGAAATTTCTTGGATCAACGCTAGGTTTTCTTCTTCTTTTTCTTCTTGTCTGGCTGGCTGATGGACTTTTAATCTTCTTATTCACATGGACACACACACTCTTTGGGCCGGTTGTTGGGTTTTATTTTGCTTTATTTTCTTTCTTATTTTGGATAGATTATTGTATTAAATAGAATTTCCGATGCTCCGATTGCATACGTTTCGCGTTTTTAATGTCTCTGCTTTCCCTGCATTTTCCAGTGTGCTTATGAAGTTGCCCTATTCATCATGTCGAACACCCACGCAAAATCCCAAGGACTATGTTTTGTTCTGGCCGTCTACAATAAATAAAAACCCCTCATATTTCCCATCTATAACCAAGATTGAGAAGGCAAGAGAAGAGAAGCATGAAGGAGGGAGGTAGGGAAACAAAACAAAATTTTAGAAGAACGATGGTATATTTAATGCTTGATCTCTACCGGAACTGACTCTCAACTCCAAGTCCTCCAACCACACAATGCAAATCACAACTCCAGTAACATGAACGACGTGTCGCCATTATATTACTCTCTCCACGAACACGCCGTCTCAATCCGATTTAAAACTCGACTGTTCAAACTATCATACCCATCACCATCGTACGTCTCACCTAGCCGCATCATTTCCATCCACTCAGCCCAGCCCACGGATCTCCTCCACCCTGCTGTTGCGAACCATGCCTCTGCTGCTGCTGCTGCTGCGGTGCATGCGCCGCATACCCACCCGGCCCACTGGGATACGGCTGTGCATACTGATTATAATCGAGCTGTTGCTGGCTAGGAGGGGGTCCCGGAGGCGGGGGAGGCGGAACGTAGCCTTGCGGGAAGCCAGCCTGAGGCGCCGTGTACGCTCCGTACGGCGGTTGCTGCTGCTGTGGGGGTTGTTGTTGTGGAGGCTGACCCCAGGGCTGCTGTTGTTGGTGCTGCGGAGGAGGTGGGGAGAAGTAGGTTTGGTGGGGTGGCGGGGAGACGGGGCCGTAGTTTGTGGGGTTGTAGGAAGATTGGGAGTGTGAGGGGGCGTGTGCGTATTGTTGCTGTTGGTGGTGTGGTTGATTGAAACCGTTGGAGGCGCCGTAGGGCTGTTGGTGGGGTTGTGGTGACATGTATTGTGGTTGCTGTTGTCCAGGAGCGGTGGTTGAGGGGTATCGTGGTGTGACTGGTGGCGAGGCGGCGGGGTTGTAGGTGGTTTGTTGTGTGGATGATATTGATGGATATCCGCCTTGGTTTAGTGGTGTTGAGGAAAGTGGGCCGGGTATGCTCTTTTTACGGCCACCGCCTGCTAACACAGGAGAAGAACCGGAGGGTTCCATAGACATGCGGTCCATGAGATCCTTTAAACGTTGTTGTTCTTGGTCTGCACCCTGCGATTTCTTTTGTTCTATGTTCTGAAGAAGCTGGCCGCCTTCGGATCTCCTATTATTCACAAAGGTCTCGACATTTTTCTGCAGACTGGAAACAGTCTCTTTCATCTCGGAGTAGAAGGCTTGAGCGCGCATCAAACCGGCATTCAAATCATTGAAGGCTTGGTACACCTTCTTGTATTTCGACATGACGCTGTTCCTTTGCCTGTTGAACGCATCGTATTTGGTCTGTTCTGACCGTACGCGCTTGTCTTTGAGAAGGTCGGAATATGTACGTGTGAGCTCCTTGAGGAGAGCTGATTGTTTGTGATTGGCTTGTAAGATGCGGTTTTGATGCGGTCGGAACTTCTCGAGTTCCGCTTTGAAAAGCTGGTTTTCCTGATTTGCGATGGCTTTTTTGTTGAGGATGAGAACGTTGGAGATGTCATCAGAGTGAGCCTAGCATATTGTTAATATCAACGAAAAACTCACCATGACAAGAACTAAACATACCTTCTCCTTCAAGTCTTTCAATACCTGCATCCTCTCCTTCTTGATCAGGTTTAATCTTCTCAATAGCTCTTCAACGCTCACGATTTGATCCGCAACGGTAGGTCCATCATCAAAGTCATCGTCAATAAGGTTTCCCTCGGCAGGAAGCGGGCTTTTCCCTTTCTGCGCTCCCGCTTTCACCATAGCTCGCGAATACAACACATCAGCCTCGTCGGTCTCACCAGCTGATCTCATCTCATCGAAGTCGGCTTCAAACTGTCGGAAAGTGTCGTATAGTTGGTGGTCACTTGTGCTCGCCTCTTCAATTGCTCCTCGGTAATTTCTCACGTCGCTCCGTAGGGTTGCAGTAAGTCGCGAACTGGGCTGCTGTGTCCATTCCACACCGTACTTTGACCTCATTTTTTCGCACACACTCTCTTCCATATCGAGTTGCTTCATGCTTGTGTCCAACGACTTTGTTATCTCCGCTTTATCTGTGTTTAGTTGATTGAATGCTGACGTGAAGGGTGCATGACCGGCTAGCTCTTCACACCATCTTCGAAATTCTGCGTCTACCATCATGTCCTGGTCCATGCCACCTCTTATCACGCCTAAGCTGTCCGGAAGTTTTAGGATATCGAAACTAGTGGCCATCTCGTCGTTTGCAACTTCGACTCGTTCGCTCTCCGCTCGTACCAATTTCGCCTTCTCCTCATCGTATAAGCTCGCGGATTCTGTAACTGCCATGGGTACAATTTTTTGGAAGATATCCGGACCAATAATCCTTTGAATATCCTGTCCTTGATACAATTCACTAACAGGAATGGCTTTTGCGGCGGGCAGCTTTGGAACTGGCGTCAGAGATGCCTCATTCGGCACGCCTTGGTGGTAGATGAAATCATTGTCTTTGGAAAATTCCGCTAGCTTCTCTTGTACATTCTGCAGATGTTTCTTCGTCATATCAGCCAGCACAGAGCCACTTTCTGCGGGTAGATTGGAATTGGCGGGCGCCGATGAAGGGAAGGTATTGGCTATCCGGTTTGCGTCCCTGGCATCGGCCTCTGCAACCTGTAGTCGACAGATTGCCACGCCGTGAGAGTTTGCATCATTGTCTGCAAGCGCCTGGTAGTACTCTGACATGGAAGCCATGTAGCTGGCCTTGACTTGGCACATTGACAGCCATATCTTCTCGAACACAGCCTTTGTGACATTCTCCTGGGCTCCCTCAGTAGCTTGTGTGTATAAGAAGGCCGCTTGGCTAGCCAGTTTGGCCAAAAGGCCGACCTTCTTTCCATCCGCTATCTGCTTCTCCAAAAACACCTCCTGTGCTTGGGCGAGCATGACAGCTATCAGCGTCTTGACAGTGTCTCGACTGAGATCGGTCGATGGCGCGTGCAAGAAGTTTTCATTGATGTAGGTGAACATGCCGGCGGCAGCCTGGAAGGAGTGGTATGCGGTTTTGAGGCCGACGTCTTCATGGCGATTCTGGTTTGCGGCGTGACAGGATAGAACGGCGGAGATGTTGAAGATGATGGAAGCTTTTTCAAAGGCGAGCGAGTATTGGGAGGTGGGCTTGTGGGTGAAGGCATCGAACCTGAAGTCGAGGTATCTCTGTTAGCCGAGTCACTTTGCTCTGGTACCCCTCTTCACTTCCGTAACCATGTATTCTCTTGACCTTGTCTTCTTCCCGTCCTTTGCGAGTTTGATAGTACCTACCATGTGAAGGAGATCTTGATGTGGTTTTCGTCGACGGGGAAGCGCAGGTCGAGCAGCTCCAACTGGCCGTAGTATCTATAAAGCAAGTCTCTCCCCGCAGCGCTGTCCTTGCCGGCCCCTCGCATGTCCTGACGCAAGCGGTTCAGGGTGGCACATTCTTCGGCATAGCGTTCTGGGTCGTCGCCGTACGTTGCGCGAATGTAGCCTTTGAGCGGATTAATCCAGTCGATCTCGTTGGTCTGCTTGAGCGGAACCGATATCATGGGCGTGAGGGTGGTCATGATGGCGAAGCGAAGGTGGGTGCTGGGCGAGGCGAAGAGGCCTGCCGGCTGGACGTGTGTGTGTGTTTAGGAGCGGAAGAGGTGAAGAGGGGGATCAGGTGGAAGTGATGAATGCGGCGGGATGTGCTGGTGGGGTAGGGACGTGGGATTGGATTTGGGTTTCTGGGTTCTGATTCTGGTTCTGGTTCTGGTTCTGGTTCTGGTTCTGGTTCTGGATTGCGGAAGACGGGCGGGCGAGCAATTGGGCGCGTAGGTACCTAGAGCTACCCCAAGTAGTCAGGCGCTGACACGGGCGGGCGACCCACGGAAGCAAGAGGAAAAAAGAGAAAGATGAAAAATAAAAAAACAGTGACTTTTCACAGTCGCGCTGCAGTCGACAGACGTGTACGAGCAGTAGCATGCAGGCCCAGCATGACGTTGCAGGGTTGGTTTGATCTATCAATTGTGGCCTGCGGCGGGTGGCTCTTAGCTACCTACCTACTTAATCCACCTCTAACATCAATACATCCTCAACTATGTTATAGTTAACTAGTTTATTACGCCTATTTATCCAGCTACATCTTTTCAATTCTACGCAACATTTTTCCAACATCCTTTCCATTGATGCCTACAGTGATGCCTGGGTACATTCTACTGTACATGTATGTGCCATAGTGTGGAGACGGCATGAAAGCCGCGCTGCCAGGGGTTACCTTACAACCAACTATGCCATCTAACTATCCCTTTGAGTCTTAATCACATTGCAAGGCCCATCCTCGAACCAACAGACGCCATCCATACATCTACCCTCTCCTCTACTCTCACTCTACACCGCAACGATACTGTCCATGTATGTAAGCCTCCGAAAACCCTCAGCGCTTAGCAACCCTGGGTACCCATCCTCGGACAATTTCCATCGAATCGACCCCTAGATTTCATACCTGGCTGGTTCCTTTCAACACGGCAGGCAACTGGTTATTACTGCACCTTTCGGGGGTTAATCACCTATTACACCAAGAGCGAGCAACATGGGCGCTTCCGAGCTAGCCAGTCATGATGCGTAGATGCTGCGATAGGAGCCTTGTGTAACCGCTCAGCCTCTGTTGAATCTTTATTGATTGATTGATTCATGGTCAAGTGCAGTTGCTAGTTACGATATCTGCAAGCGAGTAGTGAGAAAGAAGATGAACGTCGGTTGATAAATCCAAAGGTTACATGTGTTGTTATAGTACAAGCCCTGAGTCGAGAGGCCTACGAGTGACGTCTACAAAATACTACACTAAACTTACTACATACATATCTTGTACAATCCATACCTAGTTACACATATTCACAGAGCAAGTTATTTGAAAGCAAAGCAACTCAAGAGCAAAATAAGCGACGCCAACAAATGCTTCCAGCCCACCTTTTATACGCCGCCTCTTCTCACATGTCCAATTATACCATACTATACATACATACCGTCCAAGATAGGAGGGGGAAAGAGGCTGCTGTGACCATCCAGATTAACCGCCCTAGTCTATAATTCTTATTTTGATTCTTCTGTTCATCCCGAACCCGATCCTTTCTTGGGTTCCTCGTCTTTCTTCGTCTCGCTTTCCGACGACTCCTTGTTTGAATTGCGGTGCTGCCCCGTGAGATTGTGCCATGCACTCTTCAAAAACCCTTCGTTCTTGTGATCCTCTGCATCACTCGTCTCGCTCTCCGTAGTCTTGTTCTTGTCGGGTAAAATCATCCTCTTTGCCGTCTTATCGTTCATTTCGTCCGCTAGCATCTCCAGGATGGTTCGTTGGTTTTGGCTCAAGTACTTGGGCATGTTGACCTTGAACTCGACTCTTAAATCTCCCTTTGCGGGGCGACGGCTACCGAGCTTCTTCATGCCCATTCCAGACAGTGTAACGCGGTCGCCAGTATTGGAACCAGTAGGCACTTTGACCCGGGCCTCGCCTTCAAGAGTTGGTATCTTGATCTCGCCACCCAATACCGCAGTCGTGATGGGAATCGTTGCCGTGTGGAGAATGTCGGAACCTGTGCGTTTGAAGTTGGGGTTGGATGCTACACGGATAAGTACGTAGAGGTCTCCTTTGGTGCCGCGAATGTTGGCTCCCATGGCTTGTCCCGTGAGCGGTGCATCACCCTCGCCGACCACTCGCAATCGCATGCCATCATCGACTCCTTCGGGAATATCGACCGTGATAGTTTTTCGTTCTTTGACCGCACCTTCTCCGCCGCAAGTTCCGCATGTTGAGCCTCGGGGAATTGCAACACCTGCTCCGCCACAGGCGGAGCATGTAGTGCTCATGTGGAATCCGCCCATGCTTGTCACTCTCTGTCCTGTACCACCGCAGCTCTTACACTCGCTCGGTTTTGCGCCCTTCTTTAATCCGGAGCCGGCACATGTCTTACATTCCACCATTGGCGTGTAGTGTATTTCCTTGCTGACTCCCTTCACGGCATCCATGAAGGAAATGTTGGTCTGCACTTCAATATTCTCACCCACCATGATCTGCTCCTCAAATGGATTCCTCCCCCTGCCACTTCTCCTGCCGCCGCCACCTCCGAATGCACTGAAAAGATCTTCAATGTTGATTTCCTGACCAAAGCCTCCACTGAATCCACCCTGTCCCCCGCCGAAACCACCGAAACCCCCAAAGCCACCGCCGAACGGATTGCCAGCGCCAGCGCCCGGCCCAGCGCCCGCACCAGGATTGAACGAGCCGTTATCATCGAATGCACCACCCCCGTACGTATCGTAGGCTTTCCGCTTCTCGGCATCGGAGAGCACATCGTATGCGGACTGGGCGGCGGCGAACTTGTCCTTCGCAGAGGGATCTTTGTTGGTATCTGGGTGATACTTCTTTGCGAGACCATAGTATGCTTTCTTGATTTCGGCGGCGGAAGCGGATTTTGGGACACCTAGAGCAGCATAGGGATCTTTGATGGCGTAGGAGGGCGATGTTGCATGGAAAAACTAGGGATAGAGTATGTCAGCAGGAATGCCCATGAAGCATGATGAGATATTTGATGGAAGTGGTCACTCACGCGTATCCGTGGCGCATTCTTGTTTTTCTTCTGTTTCTGCGCTGTGATTGACGGCCTTGCAAGTTGCGCTCTTGATGATTGTGATAGGTTTCGTTGCTGGCAATGGCGGGTGGCAGAAGCGATGCGCGCAGGAGCAACTGCCTTAAAAGGCAGTGCAGGAGCAGCAAAAGCCATATTGATTAATGGAACGAACAGGACAACTTTAAAGCGTTGGCTCTGATACAACGATGGATGATCAAAAGGATTACCGGAGGTTTGGGTGTATGGTGAGCGAAAGTGCTTGAAAAATTGACGCACGGGCAAGCACTTTACGCGCGATGTCATTGGCGTTCGCCGCACGCGTCAACTCAGTTGGTCGATTCTAGGGATTTCTAGAAGAAGGGCGCCTATGCGAAGAGCTAGCGAATAATTATCCCTCCACCGGTTCATTTGTTTATGCCGTTATACCTCCCCAAGTCTCATTGCCCGAAATTGTCAAAAAAACGCCACAGTTAACGTTGTTCCTGGTCAATCAATGCTGTGTCCCGAGGCACAATCACGCTAATCAACAAGCAAAAAAGTCTCACGTCGAACGTCATCTTTGCAGCACCGAACGCGCAGGCCAAAAACATTTGGAAGTGGAATCGTTGTTATAGTAGTTTATGCTTATGTATCGTAACCGTGTGACCAGGTACCGACTGGCTCTGCCAATATGTCGTCTAGGATGGCCGTTCAGCCCCGAGTTTCCAAACATGGCCCCATCCATTTTTCAAGTTACCACAATTCTATATCATTACGAGAGTGCCCCTAAACGCCTATTCAATGCTTCATGTGCCGTGATATTATATAAAAAGGACTGTTCGACGCCGTTTCGTGGCAAGGGTATCGAGGTGAAGAGACTAAGGAAAAAAAGGCTCCGAAATGAGCTTCAAGAAGGGACGAAGGAAGGGTATGCGCAAGGGGATCTATTTCCGTGGCGGCGCAAATCGAACTCTAAACTCCTTGTCTAGATGGCCGTTAATACAAGCAATGGGTAGCTTCATGGCGGGCTCGTGTTACCTTGATTCTTGACAGTGTAAATCCAATCCACGATGCAGTTCGTCTCCGACACGGCTTGCGCATTGAAGTTCTTCCGAACAGCCAGAGCCAACTGGCTTTTCTCCACCCGTGTTTTCGACTTTGGCCGCGACATTGTAGGTGAGAACCGTCCAATGCCCTGGTTGAGAACGACGTGGCTGAGGGGGTTTTTGAACGCGGGCTGGGTGTCGAGGCGGTAGGCTCGTCGGTAACTTTGGAGGACGGTTATGTCTTGTGTATCCCATCGCGTCTGTCGACAAAGGTTTGTCAGCCGCTGCGCTCTCCGAAAATGGGCCACAAGGTGTGAATGGGAGGCGACTTACTCCCGACGTATGCTCATTCTGGCCGCTGTTGGTGGAAGCGTTGTCCCCGTTGGAGGACATGACGTCCTTCAGATTACTTCCATTTGCGGTATTCGCGTTGCCATTCCGACGGCCACGGGCGCCGGTGCCCTGGAGTGAGTGTAACTTCTCCTTGAGGGACTGCGGATCCTCTTGTGTGCGTTTCGACGGAGGCATGGGGCCAAAAGTAGGGTCGCGGGTGCTCGTGTGAGGAAATTGTACAAGAAATCAAGTCTGAGACCTCGTAATAAGGTTCGCTTGACGGAGCTCCGGGTGAGGAACGGCTGCTACATTCGTCCAGTAGGTTGCTGTCCACGGCGTTGCAAGTCGGAAGAAAGTCTACCGCGAAGCAATCATTGATCCGGTCGCTTTTGGGGCACGGACCACACTTTCGTCATTCAAGTTCAGGGTCCAAGCGAAGGGGAAGGGGCGGCTCGTCTCCTACATTAGGTAGGCAAGTTCCTGCAAGTTCAACCTCACCGAGTCGCGTGCGACTTCGGAAGTACACTCGTTCGTTCATGTCATGTCTGCCCGTCTCTCTTCAGTATCCAACCGGTTAGATGGCATCGTCTCCCTTCATTGGTGTCTGTCGGATTGCGCCCTCGCCGATCGGCCCAACGTTGTTCCTGTCCAGTAGAGAGACATCTGATGCATCAAACATTCCCAACATGTCAATGAAACACGCTCTACTCACAGTAAAGAGAAGCGTCCGCGGGCAGCGATGGAATTTGTCGTCTGCAACTGTATATCAAAGATGGCGTTGTGCGGTGAATAGGGCGAACAACGAGATTTTGCGCCATCCGCTGACCGCCATACGAAATGCAGATTAGATATGTATGTAGTCTAGTACACGCTGTACCCGACAGTCCCGAGACGCAAAGGAGGCAGCCATTTTGAGCCAATCATTATTTGCCAATCAGCTTGATCTTGAGGCTTTCAGTTCAAAGTACTTAACTAGCGGATAACTGAAAATATGTAAGAAAGTCATATTAAACCCTGGGTACAGACTTGTCTGTTATCGAGACACCACGTGGAGTGGCGCATTGAGACACTTATCATGTACTGAAACCACCCTGGCTGCATGAAGCTAACTTTGTACCCGCGATATAGGCATCTTTTAGTAAACTGGTACTACTTGTACATGCATACAGTAGTTATCTAAGGTTTGATGAATGATTTACTTACTTAATTAACCAGACCAGCCAACCCGCTAAGCCCGTGGAAAGTAAACCGACTACTCCTCATTCCTTGAGCTTTAAGCGCCGTGGCCCAATCATCACATTCGAACAAAGCATTTGTCGTTTTTTCAGTAATTCTAATGTAGTTTTTTGCCAGCTTGACGACATCTTCACCAAACCATGTAAGTTCCTGGGGGTGCTGTTTCCTCTGCAAGTTCAATCCAGCGCTTGTAGATTTTTTTCAGCAGGTTCAAGAGCGAAGCCGCAGAACACTAAGCTTTCAGTTGAGTTGAGGAAGTCTGGAATCTCGATTGTTTCATTGCTGCCGACTGAGGAGATGGACGTGTCGGCTGAAGCGATTGACGCGACCGACAAGATGCGATGGCCGTTTTGGACTTCCGCAGAGTTCTCTAGCTGTACGAGGAAGCGCAGGGAGCTTTCTAAGATGACACGAGTAGCTGACATGATTGTATTAATCAAGTTGTAGTGAAGAAAGTAATAGAGTCAAAGTTCAGGGGAAAAGGTCGCAGAGGTGAGCTGTCGTAAGGTTGCATGCAGGAAGATCAATAGTGAAGGTGAGCTTTAAATGTCAGGAGCGAGCTTCATCGCATCATTGATCTAATTGGTCAGGTGGTAATGCGAACGGGAAAATCAAAACGCCATCTACATACCTAATCCCTTATGGGCATCAGTAGGTGTCCAAATACTATGGATTCTATCAAATCGCCAGTCATGATATGGTAGACTGGCGTTGACCTTTACCGTTTCATTCACTCAAACGGTTTGACTTGCACATGCACAAGCGGTTGATCCTCACTCACTCACTCACTGACTACTTCCCAAACGTTCACTCTCACTCTCACTCTCACTCTCACTCCCGTCCACGGCCTTTTCTTCCCCTGTCCTTTCACCTTCATCCCAAGGTTCACTATTGCCCTCATTACTGACCAAGGCCTCGTCCACATAAGTCCTCTTCTTCTTCTCTCTCTCTCTCTCTCTCTCTCTCTCTCTCTCTCTCCTTTCCTCCCTCGTTACTCTTTACCTTTACTTGTTCGTCTTGACCTACTGGACCTCCTCCCCATCTCGTTATATAAAAAGGCTTCTCGACACCCAATTCTCTTTACTCAACTCTCTCGCCTCCGCCTCCTCCTCCGGATTATCCGCCTATATACTTTGCCCGGCTATTTACTAACATTTCTCCCATCTTTCTTCCTCGTCGACCGTGCCTGGTTACGAGATGAACCCCCACGCTAACACCTTCTCTCCGCAGATGTCGGTTGACTCCCGCAGCCAGTCCAACGATGAGCTTGGTGCGTTGTCCAAAGTCAAGGACTCGCTCGACAGTATCACGGAGAACCTCACTCGCAGCCAAGTCTCTATCCAATCCGACCTTGAGGATCTGAAGAATACAATTGAATACCTCGTCACTTTTGCCGGCATGGTTATGAATGGCGACGTCGATACCACCGCGAGTCCCATCCTTAAGCACCGGGCCTCGAAGTTTAAGGATAATCTTGAAGGCATCCTTAATGATGCTCGCAGCCTAAGCATGGGCAGCAACCTTGACGGCGCCAACGACCACCAGGCAGCAACTTGCAACGTCTCGGTGCCGCCCCATCTTCGCAAGTCCAACGGTGTCTCGACCTGTTCGCACGCTCGCAATGATTCCGTTATGTCTCCTGATCTCACCAAGGACAACGGTGATTCGACTCGTTCTCACATCCGAAACGATTCTCTCATGTCTTCCACTGTTCCTGAAGTCGACAACAACGACGACACGGAAGCCCTTAAGCCTCTCCCCATCCCGCCAAACGATGGAGATAACGATGTCGATATAGACGCCCTCAAACAATTCGCCTCTCCTCCTAACGACTCCACTGCCACCTCTTCAATCTCTTCTTTCCAAACCCTCACACCCCCAACCGGTCTCACCCTCGGAAGCGCCAACGCCTTCGCCTGGAAGCCTCACTTCCTCACTACACTCCCACCCCTCACAGGCTCCGTCACCCAGCATATCCCAATCTCGAACATCGCCGGCATCAAGCGCGCAGATTTCACCGCGCTCTTCCGAGGCGCCATCGAATGGTCTCCGGGCCTCTTCTTCATCCCGCCCTCCCACGGCGTCACCCCGCTTAGCAACCGGTGCTACTACCTCCTCCACGAGGACTTGGAACCCTTCGCGCCCTCTTCCCTAGGCAAGCATGGCGCCAAAATCGTGCCCATTTTCAACCCAGAGAACCCCGAAGACGCGTTCAACCTGCCTGACAAGTACGGCTCCTACTCCGACGACACGCCCCTCTTCATCGCAAAGCGCAATGTCCGCGGTGAGGAGATTATTTACTACTACGGCCATTACTCGCAGACGCGCTGGTCCGACAAGATCGACTACGATCGCATGTTGAAGAGCATCCCTGTGAGTGTGCGCGAGCACTGGGCGAAGAAGCTGAGTGATGCGGAGAAGCGGCCCGAGTGGCTTACGGAGGAGTTGGTGAAGCATTTTTGGCCTAAGCCTGAGTATGAGGGTGGGGTTTGCGATCTTGTGATTGGCGATGAGAAGGCGGACGGGGAGAAGCTGCGGAGTGTTCAGAAGGCCGAGAAGGATCTCAAGAGCTATATGAAGTCTCTACAGACTTGGGAGATGGAGAAGAAGTTTAGGCTGGAAACGAATGTGCTTAATGAGCCGTTCATAATGCAGTCCTTTGAGCGGGTGAGTTTATCCCTCGCTCATTTTGACAATGCCAATAGCAGGCTAACAGATACGCAGGCCGACGCAGACCAACCACCTCCCCTTCGCTTCTACGCCGAGTACCTCGAGTGCGTCAACTGGGACCCGGCCTTCTACAAGATGGTGTCCCGTGACAACACTCTCACTCTCTGAGATGCTTGGAAGTCCCTAGAAAAACTCCGCCTCTCGGTTGGTTCTTCTTGCTATGACTCTACAGCATCAGCATTGGTCACTTGGAAATATTTCCAACGATTTTCCGATACCGATACGAGGATTTGCAGCACACATTGAATTGGGTGCTTTTGAAGGGAAGAAGGGGCTTGCTTCGATATCTCTATACGGTTGCATTTACGCCCCCTTCAACTCTTTCCTGTGGTGTTAGGAACTGGTTTGGTCATTGCGGCGGAAACATGGTCAATTTCCATCAATGATGGCCCCACTCTGGAGTGTACCTTCTTCGTTCTCACCCAGGGATCTCACACAACCAACATCACACTACTTCCCTTTTTTCTTTTTCTTTTTCTTTTCCCTTTCCTATTTCCTTTTATTTGCCAATATTCCACACACAACCCAAACTTTCCATCATCAGCACATATGGCGGAACTACGGTCCGATCTGCATCACATACGTGTGGGGAACAGTAACAGTGGACAGGGATCCCACTGGGTTGTTTGTTTTCGGTACATGGTACTTACAAACACCTTACCTTACATTACTTCCTACACGATCAATTCTATACACATGTTCCTTTTTCCTGTATCTCCTTTGCCGTCTCCTTACCTCTCTTTCTTCTTCACAAATCTATACTTGCAGGGACCACTGAACACTCTCGCTGAGTGAGGCTATGGAAAACCCTCCTTCACATACATTACATACTTACACTACACACAATTATATATAAAAATACCCCCCAAAATCATATTTCGCTTGCTCTTCGCCTAAAACCCTCATATCTCACATATGAATCCATCCACTCATATACATAACCGCCCAAAACCTACCTTTTTCTTCTTTTTCCTCTTTTTCTCCCTTTTTTTCCTGCCAGAAAAGTTCTGTTTCAACACACAATCTATCCACAACCCCAGAAAATTACAATCACAATACGAATCATGAATCATAAAACATCAATCCAATCCACAAAAACAAAATTACCCCCAACGTCAAAATTAAGAGTACCGTGGATGTGAATGCTAACGTAAAGTGCAAAGTAAACGTGATACTTGAAAACAAATCTCGGGGTGGTATAAATGAATGAATAACAAGATGGACAAGGCGAAGCTTTACTTCTAGCGCGAGATTTTATGGGCGAATATGTAGATGTAAAGTAATGGTTGATTGGGTGGTGGGTTAAGTGTTTAGAGAGAGTAGGGAGAGGGAGAGAATGGGTCAGGATGATAAGGTGGTGGGGTTGATGAGTTGATGAGTTGATAAGTTGATGAGTTGATGAGTTGATGAGTTGATGAGTTGATGAGTTGATGAGTTGATGAGTTGATGAGTTGATGAGTTGATGAGTTGATCAACCCTTTATACATTCTGGTCCTCGGTTTGAACATTAAAACTGTCGTAATTGGTCTTGTGTGATATATTGCTAATATAGTAGAACGATCAATAAACCAGTCTATTGTGAAATGAGGAGCATAACAGAACAGGCAAGAGGTTTAAATTTTCCGCTTGATTGGGTAGGGAGTTCATCGAAGTGGTTGGTGCATACTTGCATATGAACGTATATCCTTCTTTCCTTCGTTGATGGGTATGCTCCAAACGTGGTTACAAATTCCGTCTTTGATATTGTTCCTTATATCCCCTCCATTCACCCAACCGACCATCACGATCTCCCGAATTTTTTTTAAGCCGTTTTATCTTTCCAAAACAAAAAGCAAACCCCCACATCAAATCTCCACCTTCTCCATCTCAATCCTAACATCTTCCTCCGTCGCCAAAATATTCTTCGCCCAAGGTACCGTCCGTCTCTTTCCATCCCTACCCCACACAAACCTTTGTTCGCCCGCAAACCCCCCACTCAAACTCGCTTCCACCGACTTTTCATGTTGTCCGTCTTTCCCAGCCTCTTCGTCAATGTCCAAAACGATCGGACCCATCTCGCCCACCGGTCGAGTCTTGCGACGCTGGTATGGAGGGCCTCGCCCCATCTCGGCAGCTTTCTCCCAGGCGGTTTCGCAGCCGCGCGCGATGGCGGCGGCGCTGGCCCATCCGGTGCGGCGGTTGATGTCGAGGAGGCGTGTGATTATCCAGGTGCGTTGCGTGGTGTCTTGGTACCTGTGTTACGCGGGTAGAGAGTTAGTCAAGTTGAATTATGAACAAGGCAGTACTATAACATATGGTGTCTAGAACTTAGTATGGATGGATTACGTACTGTATGCCAGCGAAGAACAGCGGCATGGTGGATTCAATCAGGGCAGCACCGACGAAAGGTGACAATGGGATGTTATCTGTGGCTGGCATCTGCATACCGGCGCTGATACGTCCGATAAGTGTTGCATACGGCTGGGTTGCTTGTGCGCAGATTCCTGCTGCCATGTGCGCTGCTGGGGGCAAGGCTGGGTGAGCGCGTATCAGTATGATGTTGGCGAGGTGCAACAGGTTCCACATGCAGCTTATGTCGTAGCTACGGTGGAGAAGCGCAGGACCAAATGGGGTCATGTTGCCTCCTGGAGCAACAGGATGCTAGTTGTAAGGGCTCGTGGTCAGAATACATCTTTGGATAGAATCTCATCAGGGGGTGACTTACAAGGTCGGCTGTCAAGGGAGCGAAAGATTCCGTGTTGGCCAGAAACCTTGCCACTGTTGCATGCGCATGAGAGATGTCATTGTATTCTTCTAGTGCGGCTTGATACGCAGCTGGGAGATCAGAGGACGGGGCGTTTTCACTCCGTGGAAGATCCCCCGGAGCATATTCCGCGTTTTCGTAACTCTTGGGCACGGGGATTGGAGGCTTGGAAGGCGACATCCCATAGAATGCTGGCAATGGGCTTGCTTTCGGCGGAGGACCCGGGGGCCCGCCTGGTGGCATTCTAGGTTTCTGTCCTCCTACATTTTTCATGTGTGGAGGAGGACCCATAGGTTTTGTAGATGCCGGGGGCGGTGCACCCTGACCTTTGTTAGGCGGTGGCCCCATCGGCATACCTGGAATACCAGGTCTTGGTCTCCAATGTCCACCGTCTGCTTCCACTTGCTTAATCTTGCGGGTGCGGTCACGGACTGCGAAGTCTGCGATGCGAGCGATGAGGAGGATTATATGGTCATGAGTACCATAGAGAGCGTCCGAACGGCCGAGAGGTGCACGGGGTGGGCAGTCGGCCCATTTGGCATAACTCGTGCTGTTTGGGGTCAGTAATTAGTAGAAGATCAAAGAAAGGAAGGATCAGATAACAAATACTCACATGAGCGGATTGCCACTAATGATGGATTGAAACGCATCTTGTCTTGCGTAGAACCAATATATATCCTGGAGTGTTTCGTATGTACGCAGATCCAGGTCGTCTAGGAGCACGCTGTTGCTTGCTCTTCGGTTTGTCTCTTCGAAAACCTTTCCAAAATCATCATAGCTTACTTTGTTCCCTACTATCGTACTGATGAGACCCTCATCCGGCATCATCGCGCTGTTTCTCAATATTCTATCGAGCTGTTTTTGGTTGATTAGCATGTAAGGGTTATGATACGGTAGTTTGCTCTCTTCTTCAATCTTTGCCGCTTTCAACTGCCTGGCCTTTTGGGTGAGAGATGGGAAACCAAGCTCGGATATCAGCTGTGCACAACCGACGACATGGGTGTTCCATTTGATGTGTTCTGCGGTCATGACTATTTCACTCAGCCGAGATTTCAAAGCAGATTGCGGTAGCCGTACCTTCGTAGAATCCGAGAAGAGCACTCGTGGCAAATGTGGCTACGGAAAGTCGCTTCTTTGGATTCCCAAGACATCTTGCTAGTCTCTTCAAAGCAAATGCTATATGAAATAGTTAGTTACAGGCTCCCATAGACTCGTGATACCTACACATACCGTAATGCTTGTAGGAAGGCGTGGTGGATGCATTCTGGAGTTTGGCAATATGCAGACTTGCCATTGCCAGCATAGCCTGGAGTAACGCTTGGTGGCCCAGAGCCTTCAGTGGAAGTGTATATGTCCATAAGCTTTGTTGGGCGGGCGCAGTCGTTCCTTCGAAAATAGATGAAGGGTTACGCGGGTGCCGCTCGTAAATAGATAGAGACTAATCGCACAACTCATCAGCACAGCATAAACGAAGATGGGGTCGGTCTCAACACTCACTGGGCCCGTAACGTGAATGAAGTGCGCAAAGACTCTTGCTGTTTGCGGATTTTTGAGTGGGTTAGCAACCTGTTCCGCTTTGTAGTGAGTCAATATTCCGTCGTAGATGAATGAATCATAGCGTCGAACGGCGATTGCGTCTGTATTCTCGAAATGAATCTTTCGGATCAGGCTGAAGTCCCGACTTAGAATGGCCGCATCTTCGTCCACATCCGGGATGTCCACCATATCCTCGTCAGACTGTACATCGTAGTAATCGTCATCAACTTCCTGCACTGCAGCTTCATCGAGAACTTGGGTGGGACTCGGGTGGTCTTCACCGCCAAACCCGCTCAACGATATGTGCGGCTCAGGATTTGTCTCAGACGGCGCTGGGGCAACTTGTTTCTCTGCTGGAAAATAGAATCATTAGCATCAATTTTCCAACATCTGAGGAAAGGCGCACGTGAGAGCTACTATCAAAACCGTGAAAGCACCATTATAGACATGAATATTTGGACCAAGAAAAAATAATAATGGTATTTAGCGACTGTGTTCACCGCCTACAACTGGGGTGCAGTCAAGTCGGGATGGGGTATAAATAGCGATAGACGTGACTAAAATATACAAAAGATAGGGAACTAGACACGAGACATACCGTAAACAGCATGCTGGTGCATATAATTCACATCAGAAGTGTTATTCTGGGGCATCTGGGTGGACGGATAAGCGGAGTGAGAAGTATGTGCATGGGAAACGGCCGTGGGCATGCTATATCCTTCAGCGAGGCTGAATTCCATCGGGTTGACCTGAGCAGAATAGCCCCCGCTCTGCGATGATATGGTAGCCTGGGGAGTATATAGACTCTCCTGGACTGCAGGATTTGCGATGGATTGTTGCTGGTAAAACGTTTGGTTGGTAGATTGGGACGCGGTATACGGCGCTTGTGAGTACTGTTCTCGAAGCCCTACATTAGACCCGTACTGCCCCTGAAAACTGGTCTGGATTGGTGAAGGTTGTGGAAAGAATGATGTCGCGCTGGTGGGGGTTTGAATGTGATGATGGGGAGATTGGAGAGGCTGTTGATAGCTTGAGCCTGGAGGATAAGGCTGGGTCGAGTGGCCTAAAGTAGTGCTACTTTCCGCGGCGTATTCGAATTGCGTCAAAGGCCGTGGCTGGATGGATGCCAACCCGCTGTCTGGGAATTGTGGTGACGGTTGCGCTTGTTGGATGCTGTTCGTTCGAGAGCCTGGAAGGTTGGAGTTATGATACTGCAGTGTGCTTACAACCCCCGGGTGGTTGGGCCAGTCTCCAATAGGGGGCTTGAAAACAACACGCTGGTTGTATCCTTCGCACTGGCGCTTGGATTTGATGCAGTTGGCGCATGTCGGGCGTTCTTCTCCACACTTGATTCTCCTCTTGCGACAAGTCAAGCACCCTGTTTTTGTCCGCTTCCTCATCTTGGGGTTCGTCGCGGCGCCACTGCCGGTAGGTGACAAATCGCCACCGTCCCCGGCCATGTTGGGATCGGAAGACATGTTTTTACGATGTACGTAGAGCTCTCGAGGCGCTGGAATGACTGTGAATGTACACAAGGACGACGTAATGCGGGTATAAGAAGTGATGAGATGTCAGGAACCCAGCCTAGGCACAACGCTGGGTAAGTCCCGGAGGTCTGCAGAAAAGACGGTATCGAAGTACAGCCTGGCTTTGCAGAGACGGCGAACTCAGTAGCGCCTGGGCCAGTAAGATGCACGCAGTGGGCTTTCGAATGGACCCTAAAGCGCCTGAGAGGGGGGAAACGTCCGCTAAGAGGAAGGGATTGGCAGGCGGTGGTTTGGCGGGGGCGTCAAACGGCCCAGCTGTCAGATGGCGCGCGACTGGATCAGAGACAGAAAGGGGAGAATGTGAGTTGGGCATGTATTTCATGGACTAGTCAGGTAGGACAAGAGTTGGAAAGGTAAGTACTGCTAAAGGGACGGTGATGGTCCTGCCTTCAGGGCCCAAGTGGAGAATGGAAGTGGACGTTAGATATACGGGTAGGCGCACGCACCATGTGTGAAAGACGGGAGGGCGGGCGGCAAGGCTCCTAGATGATCAGCCCGAAGCAGATTCCCGTAAAGGGAAAAAGAGACAGTCTCTCGGGATAGCACACGGCTGAAGTCAGTGAACAAGATGAAGGAACAGAGGGATCAGAGACAGTGTTCTGGGGCCTCTAGAAGGAAGAGACAGGGGATGGATCACAATCAGGGACTAGACGCTTGCAGATGCAGCTGTAGCAGGATCAGAGGGACATGAAGAAATGAAAGTGGTTGGAAAGGGAGGAAGCGTGTTCCTATGGGGGCACTGTCAATGCGAGCTGCAATGAAGATGCATGTCATGTAGAACAGGGGATCGGTGGGGAAAGGGTGTGCTTGGGATGGTGGGGGGACTAGACACGGAAGAGGCAACGGATGGCGTTGGAAAGCCAAAGAGTAGAAGAATTGAGGTGGTGGTGGTGGTGGTGGTGGTGGTGGTGAGGTTTGTGTAGTGGTCTGTGTGCATGTGAGTTGAGTTGAGTAGTGCGGGACCCTGGACGTGAACGTGGACGAGGAGAAAAAGACTTCGGACCGTGCGGAGCCAAACGAAAGGCAAGGCAAGGCAAGGCAAGGCAAGGCAAGACAAGACAAGGCAAGGGGCGTGCCCGACTTGCAGCCCGGGTGTAGTTCTCTAAATAGCAGCAGGATGCGGTGACGTTGGGGTGGGTGAATGGCTGAGAACGTGATGGTGCGAGAGGACTAGTTATGTCGGACTAGACTAATTAGACTAGACCAACTTTAGTCAACTTGACAGATTCATTCGGGACTGACGATGGTCGTCGACTTTGGTGGTGCGCGGTGCGGTGCCGTGGGAAATGGTGCGAAATGGTGGAAAATGGCCGAGACGAGACGAGGCTCGACTGGATTCGATTCGCCCGGCGCCGGCCTCGGCCTCATCCTTCATTTACCTACATTTCAGCAGCACCACTAAGTTAGTCAACCAGTTACCCAATGTAAGTTAAGTTACAGCCAAACATGAACAAACAATCGTAAACACCAAACAAACATCCAAAGTCGACAATTTCCATGCCCTCTAACCGAGGCATCCCTCCTGCGAGACGCTGCGGGTCTGTCATTGACTCGTCTACCCTTTGCCATCCGAATCCCCCGTCCAGCCAGCCAGCCAGCCATCAAGCCTCATCACCATCAATGGCAATGTTGGGTCCATCTCATCTCACCTCGTCCCCAATTGCATCCGTATCTGCACCTGCGTTGGAGCATGCGGACAGTAACGTGCCAATATTTCTGAATGAGGACATGTCAAGTGGAGCTTCCTCGTGTAGGTACGCACGCGTACCTATCATGATACATGTACACGGTACGCCGCTCGCTGCAGTGCACAACTCACTGTACATCTGACCACATCAAAGAGAGATAGATGCTACAGTAGTTAACTGAGTGTGAAATGATGTGAGCGGATGGGCCGTCCACAGCCGACCCCGCGCCCGCTGCCTGGGTTCAATGCTGGGTCCAATTCACAACGCGACAGACGATGATGCATTCATTTGCTTGCTGCATAGATGGGCGCGCGCGCACGCAATCCAGATTCGTTAGGTACCGTATGTACCGTGCCCGTTCCTGGCCATGTATGGCCGCTCGCTTGCACCCATTCGAGCTGAGAAAAGGGCTTTGGCAGGCTGGATGATGCTGACGATGATACAGTACCGCCAATAAAGCACGGTTCCAAGTGGAATGGCCAGATCGTGTCGTGGTCGAGGTGGCGGCGGCGGCTCACTGCTCGAGTCTGGTGCTTCTGGCCAGCCAGCGGCCTAGTTCCAGTCTAGTCTAGCTTCATCCCGCACTCATCCACCCCCGTGGAAAACTTTACTTTACTACCTACCTACCGTACCGTACTGTAGTTACTCCAGTCTCCAGCCTCCAGCTCTGTTCAGCCTGTCCTGTCCTGTCCTGTCCAAACCAAGGCCACCACCCTAGCAGACCATCATTCATCCCGTCCCGTCATTCACCGCGTGCCATCCATCATCCATGCCATCTTCTCCAGCCTTGCCATGTCAACACCCCATCCATGTGTGATAATCCGCGTGGGACCCGGTATCTGGGGCTGTAATAGCCTGTACATATGTAGCCTGTAGTTGGCGTCGCGGCTCCGTCTGTCAGCTCGCTCTGATAACTATGACATTTGCAAACTCGCAATGACTCGCCCGTCGGCTCGCACATTTGGGGACCTGCAGCAGATACTGCCACCGCGCTTTGGAAAATGCCGACAGAAATACGAGGCCCACGCTATTCTTACCACAGCTTGCAGACGGCGACTGCCAATGTACGTGTACAAAAGACCAAGCGACGTCGATCGCCCGTAAACGCCCTGGCCCCAACTCCCCTTTTCATCAATACAGATCCCTCGAGCAAGCATTTTGGTCGTGTCCCCCCCCTTCCTACTACGGCGCAGTCGTATGGGCGCCACAGCCATAAACAGCCACGAGCCTCGCCGATTGATCCAGCTTCCCTGCCGCCACGAGGCCATGCGTCCAAAGGTTGCACTGCGCACTGTGCTGTGCTGTGCTGTGCTGTGCCGATACGAGTGGGTCATTATAGTGCAATACCCCCCCATCCAGCCCATGGTTATATGGCCAATCCCACTGATAGTGCCATTAAGGAAATTGTCTGCGCCAAGGTCTCGTGTAGAGGGTTGCACGCTAGTCCGCTTCGGTCCATGGTAGGGATACATGTACTCTACCTCTGCGGACGTTGGGGCCACACCAACTAACTCCACCCCACGGAAACCTTGGATACGGTACGGGAGGTGATAGCCTCACCAGTTCACCCCATTTCAACGTCGCTGCTCGTGTTTCCTTCCACATCCATGTGTCGCAGCTCCAGCACGTCGTGACAATCGTGTCATACTGAGAGTTTGATGAGCACGCATGCACAACACTTCTGTTTGGCAACAACATCTTGGAACTAGCTGCAGCTTTCTACGCCTGTATAGTAGGTTCAACCCTATCCTCAGCTAAAAACGCCATCCATCCGTGCCTACTTGTACTCGGTCCGTCTGCTGAAAATAGATCTGTATTTAAACTCTTTCATTTCGGTTCCTGCCGAATACGATGACTATTCACCAGATCGCCCACCGATATACCCCGCAGACCTTGATGTTCACAACAAACAACCTGATTTTATGGAACTAGCAATTTGGTTGAAAAGGAAATCACTTCATTCTGCATGGAGCACATGCATAAAAACGCCAGATTTTCCACAGTCACCAGTCAAGTTCACGTCTGGGAAAAGCAAAGAAATAAGATTATGCTAAAGGTCTGTGAGGCTCCACAAGCACCACATAGTGTACCACGGCACGGGATACTCTCCGCCAGAAATAGTACAGGAACGTGGGACGTCGTCATTCAGGGTTTCGATCAGGGCGGAACGGCGACTACTGTGGCCAATAGCTTTAGCTCTCCTACTTCTTTTCAACCGTCATATGGCGTATCGTATACTATGGGCCACTAACATCTTGTCAAGAACGCCGTCTGGCGCTAATCAGCGGTTTTCGAGGACGATCTTGAACCATTTTACTTGCGAGCTATGCCGGAACTGACAGTGTTTGCGAAAGACACGTGAGCAAAGGGGGATCGCAATCTGGGTTTCCTGTAGAGTATCTGGGTTCAAGAAGCTGTTTGCGATCGATGAACGTGGAAGATCTACTCATACACATGAAATAGGATGCTGATCATATCAATCCCAAACCGGTTAGCTCGCTTACTTGGGTAATCGGATCCATACCCTACTCAGTCTGCATAACGCATGGATGCCTTTCACACCACCAGATAGATACAGACAACCATCGGCCTTGGTCTCCAAGAAATGGCCCGACACGACACCTGGCGGGGCCCGGCATGCATTTTTGCACGCGATGCCATAATTAACCAGCAGGAAATGGACTTTTCTAATCCTCCTGGACATCAACTGCTCTGCTATTTCAGCCACACGCACTACACGACCGGTGACAAGATTCGTATTCCACGAAGGAAACTTGTACGTCACTGCACCCATGTCTCACGAGGAACAGACTCCGCCACCCGCACCCGCTGGGGGAAATTACTGTTACAGCATCGCGTAGCCCGAGAAAAGAGCGCTTCCCCCAGTCGACATCCGCACCGCGCCTTACTTCACCTGCACACTTCTGCCTCGTACGAGCAGCGGTTCCTGGACGGCACGGTTTCCGTTGAAAAAAACGTCGTGCAGGCTGCCACGCTGCCGTCCTTGTATATTTAGATTCAACTACACTTTAGGGCGCATCTTCCGGGGTGTCGGTGTGGAGTAGGATACTTGGACGGGGGAGTGTGAAGCAACATCGGTACCGAAATTCTTGACCATGAGGAAATTTCAACTTCAGCCTCGGACGAAAATGTCACGGATGTAGGCTTTTTCGGTGGAATGTAAAAACCGTGCTTATTGTTACACCGGACCATGCAGAATGCCACAATGAACTACCGCAACACTGAAACAAGCCTTTTGAAGCATCCACAGCTAGGCTGAATAGTTTCGATCAAATGACTATAGGCTCTGCAATACACTAAACCTAGAACTCACTTCTCACCAAAAGACCAAAAGAGCGAGCAAAGCAGCCAGTAAAATCCTTGTTTCCCTCTCTAAAACCTCAAACTACACGTACCAAGCCAACGTTCCACGTGAAACACGCGGCACAATCCTCGAGTCAGCAAGGCGCTCGAGAAAAATTTCCATCCAAGATTCGTGTTCACAATTAGTCGAAGATCAAAAGCCAAGATCTACACACACGGTGAAATCGGTAGTGTCCACTGACTACTGCCAGATTCAACCGTTTCAAAAAAAAAAAAAAAAAACGGCGGTTGGCGTTGTTTCTGTTGGGATGGACTAAATTACCAATTCAAACTCAATTTTAACGACATCATTTATAAGCTCTAACATCTTCCCGTTCTTTCCAAGGCTGGTCCTTGATCAATCCTAGCACTCCGAGTCAAGAAACCATATGAATGACAAGAGATATTTATCTCCTCACAAATCATTGCTTCTTCTCGATCAATCCAATATTACACCCCTCGAAATAATTGTACAATAAACAGAAATCACACCATCTCAGCACCTACCAAAATACAATGCTCCCTTATTGTTATTTCCATTCCCATTCCCATTCCCCGCATTCAAATTCTTCTCCCAAATCTAAACCCTAAAATCTACAAGCAACAACACTAACATCGCGCTTACACCACAGTATCCTCTTTACTTTCCCGGTTATAGGCAATATAAAAGTGTAAATTCATATGTCTAGTCTACCTACGATTCTCCCCTTACCCCTTCGTTAGACCTTCTTCTCTCTTCCTTTTTCCTTCTTCTTAGCTATTCTGTGTACTATTAAAAGTTCGAGAGTTTTGGAACGTAGGGCATATCACTGTATGCAAATGTACGTGCATATGTATTGCAATATATCGAACGCATTATGAACTATGGGGCTACTCCTACTACCCTCATCCTATATCTCAAGCTAGCAAAACCCTTCGTTCCCCCTCCTCTACACGCCTCTACACCTTATTCCACCGCCTCTCACTATCCTTACCCACAAAAACAAACAAAGAACCCCCTCCCTCCTTCCTCCATCACCACCTATTCCTTTGGTTATCCATTCTTTGCTGGTAGTAAGTTATGGTAATTAAGCCAAGTTAAATACTACTCGTTTGCTTCTGGGGAATGTTATATTAACACACACCTAGTTAATTGTACGTGGAATAGTAAATTTACCGCAATTTATTTTGTATTTAGATGGGCTCAAGGGGATGGGAGATTAAGATAGAAGGGAAGGAAGAGGGGGGTATGGCGGTGGTTGATGCCTGATGGTTGATAGGGTAGAATTAAAGGTTAAGGGTTAGGGCTTAAAGGTTAGGGGTTGAGGGTTAAAGGTTGGTACTTAAATAGAAAGGCGTAGAGATGCAAGATAAAGGGCAGCGTAAAGGTTTTTTTTTTGTTATCCCTACTGCGTTGAAGGAGACAAAAGTTTAAGAATACCCGGGAACTTATTATTATAGACACATACCGTAGTAAAGCATTTTTTTCTATTTCTTCAATATCAAAGAGTTTCTTTAGAAGCTGGGTTATAAAGTCTATACGTCATATGCTGCTACGTTGGGTTTGGGAGTATTAGGATAGAGGGTTTAATGGCAAGTATCCTTGATTTAGAGATGTAGAGATGTAGACGTGGATAGTGAAAATAGAGGGCTTCTTGTGAAGCCATGATGGGGGGTAAATGAAATGAGGGAAACGTCCTATTAGATATCAGTGTGTGATATGTTCATGACATTCAAATCCCGGACATCCTATGCAGACGTTTATAGAGTATCTAAGAATCAAACGTATATTGAACAGTCTAACCAAGCAAAATCTCACACCCTTAAATTAAACATAAGCCCGCACTCCCCTCACCCCCTATACTTCACTGTATAAAAATCCTTCCCATCAATACGAATCGCAATCCTCTCCACATCTCCCAAATCCCGCTCATCACCACCTCTCCCGCCTTCCGACCACGCCAGATGCAGAGTCCGCGCCAACGGCACTTTCCGGCTGATGCTCTTGTAGCGCGCGGCGTTGGCGGTGGTTTGCAGCTCGATGACCAGGCGCTTGACACGCGCCGCTGAGCCGCCGTGAAGGGCGCGCATGTAGGGGCTGGGCCCTTCGCGGGTTATGCGGCGGATCAGCTTCCTGAGTATCAGTTCGGTTTGGTCGAGTTCTGTGGTGAGGGCTGTGAGTATAGGTGTTTGGGGGTTGCGTGAGTAGGATTTTGATAAGATTCTGCGTAAGGATTGATAGAGATAGATTCTCGGATGTGGATAGTAGGAAATGAACAGATGGTGGATGTACTTACTATACGTCATTGCACTTCTCTTACAGAACCTCACCCTAATCGTCAAACACTCAATCACTACCCCCTCCTCCTTCCCTTTCCCTGTCCCCCCAGCACCAAAAAACGGCATCCTCAACCACGACGCATACAACGCCTCACAATTCGCCACCTGGACATCAATCACCGGGTCCATCCCTCTCTCCACCCTCCGCGCAGCCACCCTAACATCTTCCCGCATGCAGCGACTAGTCAGCAGCAACGGCAAGTACGGACACACATACGACATCTTCTTGTTGAGAGAGAGAACCGCCGGGTCGTCGTAGCTGCAGGCGCCGTCGGCGAGAATGTACGCGATCACCATTTCTTGATTGCCTTCATCGAAGGAGCGCCAGTGTGTGTGAGGTTCTATGTGGTGAAAGTTTGGGGGTGTGAGAGGGGTGGTGAGGACATAGCTGAGGATCTGGTGGCGGAGTTCTGTGGGGAGGGAAGAGAAGGGGAAAGGTGTTGGTGTTGTTGGTGTGAGTGTGGCAGTGGAAAGGTTTGGAGAGATGTTGGGGTGTAAGGATGGGGTGGGTGTGCTGTTTGTTGATGTGGTGGTTGATGTCGAGTTTGAGCGCGTGTTGTTGTTGCTGCCGTGTGTACTAGGTTGGGAACGGAATTGGCGGGGAAATTTGCGCAGTGCTTTGAACCAGGTGGAGTGTTTGGCTTGTTTTATCAGCTTTTTTGAGCGAGTGCCCATTTTCCCCATGTTAGGTTTTAGGTATTGGATGTCTTGTGGTGGTCGTGGCGGTCGTGGGAGGACTGTGAATCTTGTCGGTTGCGGTTGCCTATCTGTAATGTTCAGGCAGCAGGTCATGCGGAGATGTACCGGATATATCGCGGGGATTGAAAACTATGCTTGCGGCGCAGCAGTATGTACTATCAATGATGCCTGAACCTGCCAGAAGCATTGTCTTGCCAGATCCAAGTGTACCAATGCGAGATTCAGACAGTGAGTTGCGATTCACGCCATTCTTCGATCTAGTGATGTTGTTGTGCGGCTCAAACGTGAATGAACCGACTGACTTTTGTATTGTTTTTGTTTTGCTTTATTTAAAGAACGGCTGCGACTATATTTTTTATGGCCATTGCCTGAATTTGGCCTTTTGGATCATGACGAGGTACAAGATGATGATAATACAATAACGTGAAGAAATGATACTTTTGTTGAATGGCAACGAGTGCAAAGCGGGTATAGAATGATTGGGGGATCGAGAGAGCCTCCAGAGATGGACAGGGACAAGGACAAGAACGCTCGATTTTGGCTTGGTTTCATTAATGCCTGTTGTCCCGCTTCTCATCCACCAGGACAGACCAATCTTTCTGAACAGTGATGCCATTCATGCCGCTCACACCGCCCCCATGGCGTGCATTGGACCGTGATCTCTGAGAGTCCGAGTCGTTACTTATCCGCGTCAATTCGATATTGGTGCCTTGACGAGCGCGTTCACTCTCATTATCCATAATCGTGAATCCATCTTCTTCGCTGCCCAGTTTGGTCAAGCCAGCGAGACTGGAGAACATGCCTCCGGTGGAACCCTTCTTGCGCGGTCTTCGGGAGCCTTCGGAACCGAGCCCTTCGGAAAGTCCGGGCTCAGGTGTTTTTGCATTGGAGGGACGGGAGTTGTTGAGCGAGAAGAACAACTTGTTCAATCCTAGCATGGCAAGCGCGGGCTTCAGACTGGGCAAGCATGCGCATGTGAGACCGATGTTGACCTCCACAATGGACCACACAATGATTTCGCGGAAGTTGTACGTCACATCTCCTGCGGTGGTAATAGGTATGTTCAAAAATATGATGAGGCGCACGAGGGATACGACACAAATAAAGATACCGAGTGCGAACATGCCAGCGAGAAGGAGACGTTGCCCGATGGGAGCGTGCAACTTCCAAACGTACGGGAGGGGGATGAGGACAATCCAGCTGTCGAGAATGACGTTGGGAACGGAACCACCGAGGTAGATTGCTCGTGTCTCAATGCACTTTGCATTTGTGATAGTAATATCCCACGCTGCCCGGACAGGGTCACAGTTCCAGATGCACAATACCATCTATTAAGGGGTTAGTACTATATGACATGTGGAGTGTTCTTATTGAATGTGCTCTTACGATGGCAATCCACCACGCAAGAACCATGCCCAGAGTAACGTAGATAACTACTCGTGCTTTGAGCGAAAACAATCTCCAATAGAATCCGAGAATGGAGAGCTTGATGGCTGTGATAGAGCATGTGTATAGCATGTTCGCAACGTAGATGTTTTTGAGGAAGGCCATGATCTGGAAGGGGTCTTGAATTGTTGTGATATGGAGTCCGAGTGATTTTCGCATGTCTATAGTCTCATTAATGGCCATTTACAAAGAAACTACATTGCGGGGAGAAAATACCTATGATGCAAACATAGAAGAACGCATTCGCAACCCCGAGTGCAATCAAGGTCGCCCAATCGTCTAAGCCCACGTTACCCCAACCGCCCGCCTTCTTGCGACACCAGACTTTGAGAGGTACGACGAGCATGACGATGAAATAAGTTGCGTACGCAACTCCATCTAGACGACGACGAAAGGCCTCACTAGATCACCTCATCGTTAGCACTCAATTCCTCGCTGCAACCTTGTGGCCAGCAGTACTAAATACACTGCTAACAGAGAACGTCCACGGAGACGTTTCAGGAAAATTGCACTAGAATACTCACACGCTCTCATCGGGGTTCACTAGAGGCGCCATCTTCGCATCTACGCCGGAGCTCCACGGATACTGCTAACTGAACGAATTTGCAAGGAACGGAAGCATTCACCCAAGAATACTGTAGTAAAACGTTAAAAAAGAAGTTCGAACGGGAAGTCACAGATTGACTCAAGAATTGGAAGATAAAGACAGTGGCAAAAGGTCCTCATATTATTATTAAAAGAACCTTGCCCATGTTATTAACCCACGCACCTGGAACTCGCTATGACACCTCAGGAGAAAGTGCCTGGGCCATGATGCTTGCATGGGTTTTTGAGCAACAGCGAGATCAGGGGAGAAAATGCTATAAGGATTCCGACTGTCTGGCTCAGGCTGTTGGGCACGTGTGTTAGTCCCACATGTTGAGCACGTTGGGTATAGTACGCTGGTGCCCGTTCTTTGGGGGATTGGCATTTCGGCTTCTTTTAACATGGGCATGGGTTACTAGTCACGCAGTGGCGCCTCGGAGTGAGCTAGAGGAGGAAAACTTGGCTCGTGAAAAGCGACATCCTAGGTTCGTTCGCGCAAGCCGTGTCTGATTATACCGCATGAAGACGACTAGGGACAAATTTTCATGGTAATCGACACTCGCATGCACTTTTCGGAAGAATTTACTTATCCCGGGCCGAAAGTGGGACCGTTACGAGGCAAGCTCCTAGTCCTCTACAGGATGCCATCGGCGTCAGGTACGGGGCGGGCCTTGTTTGCATAAGAAAACTAGTTTTCTTCCAGTTTAACTCCGTTTTGTGTTGTTGGCGTTAAGATGGGGAAGTCACTCTTTTCCTCCTTTTGGTCGGTTTGGAGGTGGGTTGTGAGGGGACGAGAGTGGACGGCGACGGGAGCCAGTGAACGTTGAGACGGAAGCCAGTGAACGTTGAGACGTAAGGTTCGGCAAAGGTAAATCAGTTGAAAATGGCTTAACTGGAGCTCCTAGAATACCAAGAGCGGGACTAAGTAAAATATCCAAGTGACTAGATGGTAAAACTATTGATACTTTGGGTTTGTATGCGCTGCTATAACTGTCACGCATTCTGCAATTGTACTGCCTTTCTTCACCTTGTCAATAAATACGCTGGGATCATGTATTTGCACCGTCCTTGTACTTGTGCAAGTGCAGCAGTGTGCTTGACTTCGTCTGCAACAAAGCTCCACAACAACAACCAACATGTTCCGCGGGATCTTCCAGCCAGTTCCATTGGGGATATTTGGCTCGTGCTGCTAGGATCTGCATTTTACAAGACAAAGTGGCATTCGAGCGAGCACGTTGAAGACTCATTGTGAGCCGTGAGCCGCGCAGCGTGCCGTGCCAACGTTAGCAAAATGTAACGATGACAAGATCCATTGATGTTGTTGCTTACGACCATCAATCCCCATTGGCAGAATCCACATCCTGGGGAGAGCACCCGAGCTCTCGTACGAAATTAGTATGAATCGGAAACAATTGACGCATATCCAAAGCTTTTAGAGCACATTATTAAGGTATATAAACGAAATTCTTCACGTTTGTTAGATTGGAAGTATCAGTTTTCTATCTTTTGTATGGGAAACAGTATTTCGTGTTTTGCATGTTGGGTGGTGCAGCGATATCGCTTATCATCCGACTTATTCGTTACTACATGCAGTTAGTACGAGAGACCCGGCAGCTTGTGTTGGTGCACTGGGTTGCACTGGGTTTACTGATCCTTCCTCGAAAAATATACGGCAGTAGGTAGATATCTACGGCAAAGCTCGATCCTTTACTATACCTGATTTGTGATATCGCATTTTTTGCCCTATGAGGAAGACCAGTTTGCTTGGACCTTGTCCTTGAATGTGGGAACCCCACATCCTGGTGTGATAAGAACCAACCTGTAGGCATTCAAGCTGCATATTAAAGTGGCAGTCTAGCTCAAAGAGGGTTGACTCTAGTGGGTCTGTCTGGACTGCGCCGTAACGCAAAATTCTCACGCCAATGCTTATCAAGTCTATTTTCATACTAACCAATTTACGTCCTCGCGAACAGATGTCATGTCCCACATGTCCTTAGATGTCATGGTCAAGCAGCTGAATGCTGACAAAACTAGGAATCTCGCGTACACTTACCACTGGAAGGCAACCAATCGAGACTAGTAGAGCGTTTAGTAAAATTAATCGCCGTTTTGAGAGACAAATGGGTTAGTACCTGGAAGCGTCATGCTAATCTTGCCCATAACTACACAGTACAGGGCCGCGGCGATGCATGCGCAAAGTCTTATATTCCCTGTCTCCTTCAATGTAAGCGACACTCCAAGGAGTTGATCAAAGTTCGCAAAATGACCCGACCCCAATAAATCATGACCCTCTCTTACGTTTGAGATTTGCTAGGACTGAGAGAATAGACCACCGAACATCAATGAACGAACATAGATTTAACTGTGGTGAACCTCGTGAACCATCACGCACGAGCATTATTGCGTCCGCGGGCCCAGCCTGGACTTTTGCCAGGAGCCCAAAGTTGGTGGCAAGACCTGCGACAATCAGCAGGGGGCCAACGTACAGGGATTTGAAAGTTTCGAGATATTGAGGTGGGGAACGGCACATGAAAGACGGAATATGCGGTTGTCGAAGCTATCCCTTTTCATGGAAAGGGTCTTCCAGAGAAGTATTTTTGATTGCCCTTTCCTTCCTGGAAACCGTCGCTGACAGTTGAACGGAGAACCGTAACAAACTATGGCGTCTTCGAGTCTCACTGAGGGCATTTCATACCCCAATCTGGTGGGGTTGAGTGTTGCTCTTGGTTTTTCGTATGTTCTTTGCACGGCTATCTACCGCCTCTACTTCCATCCACTTGCAAAATTTCCTGGTCCTTTCTGGGCACGGATCTCGACTTTCCCTTCGTGGTGGCATACTCGATTTGGTGATCGCCATCTTTGGTTGTATAGCCTGCAGGAAAAATATGGTCAGCGTTTCTGCAAGGAGAGCATCTTGAACGTGATCAGCTGACTAGGATTGCAGGCCCTGAATTTCGATACCGACCTGACGGTGTGTTGATCAACACTCCATCTGCTTTCAAGAAGGTATTCGGACCGACTGGAAATGTGAAAAAATCGGACTACTACAAGGGATGGCCACGCCATGTCAACGCCATCAACACTTGGAGCGCCACAAACGTTGACCAGCATGCTCGTAAACGTCGTGTAATGAACTATGCCTTCTCGGAAGCAGCAATGCGTTCTGCGGAAGTCTTCCTCCACTCCAACATCGATAGATGGCTTGAGCTTCTTGGTCAGGTGCCCAAGGGTCAAGATGGAGACTGGTCCGAATCACTGAACATGTGTGACTGGATGAATTGGCTTGTATTCGATATCTTGGGTGACTTGTGCTTTGGTAAATGCTTCGACATGAAAGAGAGCAACAGTGATTTGCGCCATATACCGGAAATGATGGTGACCTTTTTGGAGCTTCTTCATCCGGTAAGCCAACTCTTGATATCGAGTTGGACAGCCAACTAACGCGTACAGATCTGCTACAGCCCTTGGAACTGGTTATGGGTTTGGGCGAAACCCCGTGGACTTGACCGTCTAATCGAGATTGCGTCGCCGCCAGCGGTGACCAATTGGGGTAACTTCGTCGCTACATGTCTCGCTAGTCGTACTAAAGACCAGGAAGAAACTGAGCGATTAGAGAAACCCGAGGGTGAAGCACGCAAGGACTTCTTTTACTGGCTGTTCAAGGCTGTAGACCCTGAGACGGGCGAGAAGGGATACGACCTGCATGAGCTTTTCGGTGAATGTGAGATGCTAACCATCGCCGGTTCCGATACAACGTCGGTCGTTCTTACAGCTGCCTTTTTCTATCTTGCTCGCAACCCCGCTATCCAGGAAAAGCTTGCGCGGGAGCTCCGTTCAACATTCTCGAGCCTTGACGAGATCAAGACTGGAACCACGATCATGTCCTGCAAGTATTTGACTGCTTTTATTCAAGAGGCCATGCGCATGACTCCTCCAGTATCTGCCGAGCCAAGCCGTGTAGCTCTTCCCGGAGGCACAACCGTTGGCGGTCACTACATCCCCGAAGGCAACCTCGTTAGCGTTGGCATGTACTGCTTGAACTACAACAAAGACCATTTCCCAGAGCCGTTTAAGTTTCGCCCTGAGCGCTGGATTGCGGTTGATAGGGAGGACTACAACGAAGGCTCTTCCCCTGATAGTGTCGCCTTGGCTGAAAGCTCTTTCTTTCCCTTCTCTTTTGGCGCTCGCGGTTGCGTGGGAAAGAACCTGGCATGGATTGAAATGCGACTTGTGTTGGCAAAAGCAGTATATATGTTTCAGTTCAGGCAAGATCCGACCAACAACCTGGGAGGTGGGGAAAAGAACGGCAGGCCAGGTCGCCAAAATCCGGACCAGTATCAACTGTGGGATATGTTCGTCGCGAACAGGAAAGGTCCCATTGTCCAACTGAAGAAGCGCGAATAGGTCATGCCGTAGCTCGGCTCAGAGAGGTGCTGATCACATATGATCTATCATTTGTATGTACTTTGTCCAAATATTCCTAGTAATACGAGATACAGTCCATCGAACCATTTCCATCTTGAGTGGCCTGGGGTGATTGGTAGCTTCAATGGCATGTAGTGTTCTCCAACGGAGTCGATAAAGAGCGAATCCATAAAGCTCGCAGAAGACGGGTGAAAATTGCACTTAGAGGAGGGAAATGGCTAACTTGGCCTAGTTAGCAAAGTACACGACCTCTAATCACCATTTCCTTGATCGCTCTTGCCCTTTTGATGCTCCTTGCCCTACCGTAAAAGAGGTGAGGCTATTAATCTTCTCTAACCATATTCGTCGATATTACATAAGCCGACCCACCAATCAAATGATTCGATCATCGACGTCACTGCGGGATCTCGACGTAAATGGATAATCATCATTACATTCAAGGCTGTGAATAAACCTTGAGGAGTATCATTTTGACAATCATTCGTCACATCGGACATTTAGTTGATGTACGATGATTCCCGATGCCTGCGGTGTTCGTGGTAGCTGTTCGCTTGTTCCAGCACCTTCGCCACCCAAAACGATGGTTCGAGAATGACCTCGCATCTTCATTGGCTATCTCTCATAAATCATCTGAACGTCAGCCGTTGACCTCACAAGATATATAAATACATGTGGACATTCCAGTACATAGAGACTAGATAAACCATCAGAATACACTTACAAAAGCAACTACTGAGACCGTCATTATTCTCTGTACATACCAATCACAACATACAAGTCTCAAAAACCACCAAAACCAACCCAGGAGAACACAAACAAACCTCTGCAAACATGTCTTTTACAATATACACCTACACCGACTCACACCATAACACTATATCCTACCTCTTCAACCCCTCCAAGCGCGAATCCGACGGTTCAGGCCCCGTAGTCCTCGAGCGGGTCACACTCCCCTATCAAGAAGACCCATCCTCCCCACCACCACCAGCTGCCAATGAACCTAAACCAGGCACCATCCTCTTACGCTACATCGCCCGCGACGGCGGTGACGTAAGATACATCTACGACCCCACCGCGAGCAACGGCAAACAGTACGTCGTTGCGATCCATCGCGAGCCGGGGAATTGGCAGAGGTTGAGGGAAGAGGATTTGGGGGTTAGGGATGAGGAGGGGTTGAGGAGGGCGTTTGAGGAACGGAAGGATGGTAGGGATGATGGTAGGGATAAGGTTCATGAGGCTAGGGAGGAGGCTCATGAGGCTAGGAAAGGTGAGGATGGACAGGAGCGGGAGAGCAGATGGGCAAGGGAAAGGCAAGAAGACGTAGAGAGGAGTAAGAGGAGGGATTCGATGGTAGATGATGGGGAATTGATGGACATTGATCTGGAGTAAGGATGTTAGTGAAAACTTTTGAATTTTGGGCTCATTTTAGGGAACTGTTTTCTATCATTTTCTGGTCTTTAGCTACAGGTCCAGACTCGCTGGTTCCGAGTTGATGATTTATTATTTCTATGATTTGGCATCTCGAGTGTTTACATTAACACATACCCGTTCCCATTCATGGAGACAATAGAATGATAGAGGAATGAGAGGGTAATAGATTTCAGGAAATCTTCTTCGTAATATATTGGCACTGTGTGATTTGTGATTTACACAAGTCCTCAACTGACATACATACCTGTCACTCCCAATGGTAGATGCAGAACCTGCCACTTGATGTGAACATTTCGCATATCGAAGCATTGAACTTGTATCGACACATGTGGTGCTATCTTGTATTTGTTATCTAACCGCAAACCATAACATTGCTAACCACGCTATTATTGAAATATGATGTACAAACTATTCCAGCCTTCAGGCGATAGACTGATTGTACAATGACCAGTAAAATTGCAACCACTGACGCCAAAGTGAATATATAATGCAGTTGCACCATCCGTGTAGCAGAAACAAACTCCTTTCAACGCCTATCCACTCAATCCTCCGCTATTCCTTTGCTCGTGTCTTGTCCATTACACTGTGCCCAGGTCCGGCTAAATGCCTGCTTAGAAAACGAAATACAAGGTCCCACCTGTCATTGTCAGGACCACACCCAACCACCACCAACGGTCTGCCCGTTGCTGCTGCGGAGAGCGTTTGCTGAGTACGCTAGGAGAGAACGAGAATTCGGAGCGCTTTTGCTTAGTGCTGCTCGGAGTGGGAGTGTTTGTTGGGTTCAAGGTTGTCGTGGGGAGCATGGTCGGTGGGGACATTGCGAGGTAAAGTGGCATCATCGGGGCGCCGTCCCACTTGAAAAGATTGAGGCGGCTTATTTGGTGATAAGGATCCTTGAGCACCTCGTATTGCTAGAACATATCGTCAGTAGGTATATTCATATAGGCAGCCAGCTGTCCACTTGTCTGCAATACAATGACAAGTTCCAACATACTTTGAAATGTTCCTTCGCTTTGTACCGAGTATACACCGAAGTTTTGTACGAGCAAGGATCGGAATACATCTGCCGTCCATCGGTCTCGATAGGAGTCAATTCAAGAGACCCGTTGGCCAGCTTTTTGAAAGTACCATGCTGCCATTGTATTATACCTTTTGGGCACTTGGGATTTTTCGCTACACCATTTTCGTCAGCTTGGTATTCCAACTCCGCAATATACGTGCGGTTATTGAATCGTAGGAAGAGAACGTGAGATGACGTACGGTTCGCAATAGCGCGGTAGTATGCTTCTTCGTAGTGGCCATCGGCGGTGAAGGAATAGGATATGCCGGTGTGTTTCGGCTCGATGAAACTGTCCTTTATGGGGTCATAGAAGCCCTATCCCACCGTCAGTAACATGCCAGCTGTCAAGCGGTCGACGCGGAGATGCCATACAGGACCCGTAAGCGTAGAATTGCTTTTGCTAGACCAAGTTCCAACTAGATCAGTGACGGGAAGCGAGTCTGTGGTCTGTGCAGTTGCGAAGCCTGCGCCGGCGCTGAGTAGCAGCGTCGCGACAGACAGAAGCACCATGATTGCGGATATTCGGCAGAAAACGAGGGTATAGAGTGAGGACGGCGCAGATGTGGTGGGGAGGGCGGCGGTGGAGGCACGGGTGGGGGGTGTGAGTGTGAGTGTGAGTGTGTGTTTGAGAATGAAATGTTGGTGATGAGGCGTTGAGCCAGGAGGTGGAATGACGGAAGGAGCCGATAAGGGGACAGGGGTCGCAAGGCTAAGCCGCCATGCAGATCATGAGGAACAAGGTCGCTTACATGAATTATTGGTATGCGATTAACTACCTACCTACATACTATGCCGCCGCGATTGACAGTTGTCGACGACAGTACAAAGGTAACGCCTTCGTTGACCAACTAGAGCCTTGAATTTCACGTGGGCGCTGCGTCTTGACGATATTCTACCGGCTGTGTTCGAGTACTCCAGGCCAATTCACTCACAGAAATTGATTTCGAGGCGCCAAGTCCTAGCATTGATCCCTCAATCAAACTTCAGGTCATGGCATCTATAGCTGCGCTCAAGAAGGATTTGAGAAAGCGTATTAAACATTTACTGGCTGACGTGTCAGAAGCAGCAGTAGCCACCCAAAGTGAGTCAAATCCTATCACTGATTGACTGGCCTTTCCTCTGCTCCACATTGCATACATTATCATGCTTACGGCTGGCCTGTAGCTTCAAATGCAACCAAGGCTCTGCTTGCGCTACCCGAGTACAAAGCTGCAAGACGCATCAGCGTCTACCTGTCCATGCCAACCGGAGAAATCTCGACCACGAGCATCGTTAAGGATGCTCTGGCACAGGGAAAGCGAGTCTTTATTCCCTATACCTATGTGCCTGATATCCATATGCCTGGACAGCCGAAATCCATAATGGATATGGTTGAACTTCAATCTATAAATGATTTCGAGACACTGAAGCCCGACAAGTGGAACATTCCAACCCCATCTAGCGACTCCATAACATCACGCGCCAACTCTTTTGGTGGCAAGGGTCTCACTCAGGGCAAACAAATTCAAACGACTGATGAAGTTGGTCTTGACTTGATCGTTATGCCGGGCATGGCATTTGATTCCAACTTCGGTCGCCTCGGTCACGGCAAAGGGTTCTATGATTATTTCCTGCGCCGGTCTCAAGATGCGTCGCGGATCCCTTTTCGCGGTAAGAACTACTGGCATTGCTCAAATGGGATGATGCTAACTAACCACAAAAAGTCGGCCTTTCCCTGACAGAGCAACTGTTGCCGCCCAGCGAGTCGGTTCCAATGGATACATCCGATTACCGTCTTGATGCTCTGATAACTGGCAAGGGTGAGCTCCGAAGAGCATAGACCCTCGAGTGTCCTGTATCCTACCAAGCAGTTTCTGCAAGCCTTTGTGAATGCATCCCATCTCGATACGATTCACGTCTAGGTACCGTATCGTCGTGTGCGCTCGAACTTTGGCATCCTTATATCACCACCAGCCTCGAGCCCTTTCACTGGAGTTGCTGAATGAGAGAGATATTATCGCCTTTAAGAAGCACTTGACCTGTTATTCATTAGCCAACTGGGCAAGCAAACAAGAGTATCTATACTGACCAAGCTTTCTCCGCTCTTCGGGAGCATCTTTCTTTGCCAGTGTAACCTCGACCGCGTCGTCAATAACCAGGTTCATGAATTCATCAAAACCCTAAAATGATCAACATTTAGTTTCCACAAATCGGGATCATTGACGTACCCTAAGCTTGCCCTCAATGCGCATCCCCAAGTTCTCGTATAGCCATATTGAGACGGTCGCGCGGGCCTGGAGGAGTTTGAAGATGAAGTTGATTGGGGGAAGCAGAACTAGAGAGCGTCAACATTTGATTCATGCAAATTGTCTGGAAAGGGTGGTATTCTTTTACCTTTACCACCGCCGCGGCCTGTAATCGCGGGTTAGCTTGTCAACTGCTTGAAGTTGGTATTGCACGCGCACTCACCACCTGGACGTCCAGACATTGCGAGAAGAGTAGTGAACGGAGGATGTAACGGAGGAATTCGCTCGGGAAGGAGGTAATCGAGGTGGTGGGTAGCTGCTGGGATGGTTGGTGGTAACGTACGTGGTGATGTTGGTGGTAGAATCGACGCGACGAGGGTAGTAAGAGCTCCGCAAAATCTCAGGCAGTCAGAAGCGAAGGCTTGGCAATCGCGGGACAGGATGGGGCGAGAACTTACTTACTTTGTCTATCAACACCACTTCTCGTCCACTGCCGTACAAATCCTCTCCGAGTTCTCACTCTACCTGGAAACTCTTGTATTCCCCGACTAACTTTGACTCACAATCATTTGCTGCACGACAAGCGTATCCCGCCCGCGCCTTCCATCATCCATCCTCTCTTGTTCATGAACGCTCGATAGACAGGTGCCCCGCCATCGCCTCCTTCACAGTGACTGGTCCAGTCCACACGACGACATGGCCGCCAACGGTGCTCAGCAGGCCTTTGCGCCTGTATTGGCCGCGCATAGTACGATGGCATCGGGGGCGGACCGTGCCCAGAAGGAGCAGGCACATCAGTATTTGGAGCAGTTCCAGAAGTCGGTACGTAAATTGCTATGGAATGGGCCCGGCCTTTGTGTTGATCAAGGGGATATAGGAGGAGGCTTGGACCACAACCATAGCGATGCTGGAGGAAAACAGCGTAGATGCTGCAGCGAAACTTTTTGCTGCTACAACCCTCAAGGGCAAGGTATGGCACTCTACCTTCCCCCTGTACAATTTGCTCACCAGCCTAGATTGTCTACGACCTTCACCAGCTCCCCCGTGAATCGCTGCCAAATCTGCGCGATTCCATCATGAGGAATCTAGCCACCTTCCATGCTGGACCCAAGCCTACAAGATTGCAGCTATGCGTTTGCCTAGCAAATCTGGCTATCCAGATGACAGAATGGAAGGATGTGCTGCCTCACATTGTCTCCACCTTGGGCGCAAATCCCTCCACATTGCCATGCCTCTTGGACTTCCTCCGCGTTCTCCCTGAAGAGGTTACACATGGACGAAAAATCGCACTCACTGTACGTTCGGTCGAACCACCATCCATCATCAACTTACCGGCACCTTCCTGCGGTATTGCGGTATCATAGAAGAGTCATAGTCTAATGCATGGTCTTGCCAGGAAACCGAGTTGCAAATGAGGACGGCCGAATTAATCGAAGATAATGCTCAGCAAGCTCTTACTCTCCTCATACAGTATGCTCAATCTTCACGTAGGTACTCCCCTTTCCCCATAGAGATTCGACTAATCATTGCAGCCGCTGCCTCCCAAAACCCGCAATTGTTCAATTGTATTACGTCATGGATGCGCGAATTGTCTGTGGACATGATCATAAATTCGCCACTGTTCGACGTCATGTTCAATGCTCTGGCCGTACCAGACCCCTTCGATGCCGCGGTTGAATGTATATGCTACCTCATTTCAGAAACCCGGGATGTAGATGAGACAATGCAAAGCATCATGATGCTGTATCCGAAAGTGCTGGCCTTGAGGCCAATGCTCGTAGAAGCTGCAAACGAAGACGATGCCGAAAAATTCAAAGGGATTGCGAAAATCCTCTCTGAAGCAGGAGAGTCATGGGTTCTCCTGGTTGCTCGTCTTCCAACAGAATTCCGGGGCCTTCTCGAAGCCATCGTAGAAATCGCGGCTTTGGACAAAGAGCGCGACGCGGTATCTCACACATTCACATTTTGGTTTGATCTGAAACAATACCTCACCCTCGACCGATACGCCGAAGGAAGATCAAAATGCGTCGATGTGTATTCTAAATTGGTCGATATCATGATTGGACATCTCGAGTATCCAAAACCGGAGAGTGGAGACGAGAAGGACCTGTTCGAGGGCGATCGAGAGCAAGAAGAGAAGTTCCGAGAATTCCGACATCACATGGGAGACGTGTTGAAGGATGCTTGCGAAGTCATGGGTGTCGCAGATTGCTTGCAAAAGCCTTACAATCTCATCCAAGCTTGGGTGCAAGCATATGGCTCACAGGCTGCACCAAACCGTGTCCCAGAATGGCAAAAGCTGGAAGCCCCTTTGTTTGCTGTGCGGGCTATGGGTCGAATGGTGCCACGAGACGAGAGTGTCATGCTGCCTCGACTCATTCCGCTAATTGTCGCAATCCCGGACCATCACAAAGTTCGCTTCCAAGCCGTAATGGCCTTGGGACGCTACACGGAATGGACCGCACAACATCCGGATACCCTACAACCTCAACTCGATTTCATCATGGCGGCCTTCGAACATGGCACAAAGGATGTGATTCGGGCAGCGGCACTTTCTTTCAAGTTTTTCTGCAATGACTGCGCCAGCTTACTCACTGGATTTATTGAGCCGTTGCAACAATTCTACGCAAAATATCTCAATGGACTTCCGCTTCCCAGCCAAGAGGAAATAACAGATGGCGTAGCCTCTGTAGTTGCTAAAATGCCTCTAGAGCAGGTCTATCCGACAATGAAATTGTACTGTGACCCAATCGTACAGCACTTAATGACTGTAGCCAACCAGGCCAAGGATGAGCCAGAACAAAAGATCGTGGCTGACAAAGTCAACCTGATCACCATCTTCATCGAAATGGTGAAGCCACAAGTACCCTCAGGGCAAGATCATCCCGCAGTGAAATACTGCCAGGAACTCTTTCCCGTGCTCGCCAACCTTATTACACATTTTTCGAAAAGCATACCCATTCTGGAACGCGTCTGTCGATGCTGGCGATATATGGTCATTTCCTACAAGACAGCTATGCGACCCCTTCTACCAGAGCTGGCAACTAAATTGATCCAAGGATTCGAGGGATCAAGGCAGGGCTGTTTCTTGTGGGCAACAGCTTCAATTGTTCGCGAATTCTCTGCAGGCTCCGAGGATATTGACGCATCTCTAGCAAACGACGTGTTTCAATTCTTCCAACAACAAGCCAAGATCTTCTTACATATTCTCAATGATTTGCCACCAGAGGATTTGCCCGATTTGATCGACGACTTTTTCCGGCTCACAGATGATATGACTCTCTACTTCCCCTCGGAAACGATCATGACTCCTCTGATGGAAACCATCATCCTTGCAGCCTGCTCCTCCCTAACCCTGTTAAAGGAAGAACCCATCATCGCGGTTCTCCACTTCCTCCACGATTTGCTTGGATACGGCCGTAACTCAGCACCCTCCTCTGGCCTCGATAGCTCTCGCCATGATGTTCCTCAACAGATCCAAGACCGGGTTAAGCAACTGATTGCAGCTTCTGGCGCACCACTTGTTCAGCGCCTCATGACCGGCTTGATGTATTCATTCCCCGAAGGCTGCTT
Source organism: Periconia macrospinosa (assembly GCA_003073855.1). Lineage (NCBI taxonomy): Eukaryota > Fungi > Ascomycota > Dothideomycetes > Pleosporales > Periconiaceae > Periconia > Periconia macrospinosa. Next base: position 45,276 of record KZ805543.1, read on the forward strand.
TGTGGACGCTTCCGGCGTGCTCCTTGATTTGTTTGAACTCATGCCAGAGCAGGTTGCTGGGTGGGTCCAGCAAACGGTTGGCATGCTACCGCAGGGTAGCATCACCCCACAAGAGAGCGAGAGGTTCCTGAACAACATCCGTCAGCGCATTCAGACTGGCGATATCCGCATGATCAAGACGATCCTCCAAGATTTTACCCACAGTTATCGACGGAGAAACGTAGCCCCGCGAGAGGGTTTAGGACGGCTAGAGGCAAGCCGGTTCAGGTTCGCTGGTTGAGCTTGTTAATCTTGTTACAGACATGTGGCGTGGGGATGTGAGTGAGTGAATGCTGTTGAGAAACCATGGCAGTTTCACTTGTTCTGGAAATAATGACATCGTGGGTCAACGGTGTGTGTAATGAGAGCTAAATGTAGAATATTTTCGCTGGGTAGAGTTGTATGGGTTGGGGGGAGGGAGAGAGCTATGTAGCATGAGCGTTAGCAGGCACTTGTGTCGTTCAAACATTGGGCATTTGCATGGTAGAAGGAAATCTCCTTTTCTTTGGGACAGTAAAGGACAGCAAAAAAGGGTGTGTAGGATGATAACACTTGAGAATTGGTTGGGTTGGGATATGACGTTTTATGTCGGGTCTTACTTTGCTCTTCTCTAAACCATTTCAGATACCGCATAAACTATTTTCCCCCAGGCTGACTAAATCACGCCTTTTTAAGACGAGAGTTTCGCTCAAAGCCCAAGGATTGAGGCTTGTAGGGTTTTGTGACTTCTGTTAGGACAGGTCCATGTGGCCGTGTGTGTACGCCACTTGTTCCGGCGCCTGCTATGCACCGCATCAATTTCTTCGTTCCTTTCCTCTTCCTGATTTCAGCTCTACATGTTGGACCTTCGGCGTTGTATCAATTTCTAGGGGATCCCTACCTCACTAAAATAATGCAAACAAAAATATACAGAGAACAAGGCGGCCGGCCACCTGCACCTTTTGACCTCTCTATCGCTTCTCCCGCGTGCAAGGGGATATTTCTAGACTGCATGTTTTTTTTTATCTTATGACGAGGTTCGTGGAACGAGCGCTGGCAGTTATTCCCTTTAAAGATGATTTCCCGTTCTTCGTCGCGGTCACAGTCGGTTCCCTTGATGGATTAGGAAGTTGGAGGAAAATCTGTAGGTACCAGTTGACGTGTATTATTATTACTCGAGTTCAGTAAATTACTTAGCAAAGAAGGTGCCCTGGATTCACAAACATCAGTAGGTACATATACCTAATGCAAAACCTGCACGATTTTTCTTTTTTGGGATAGAACATGTGCATGCGCATATGCTATTGCGAGTGTGCTTTCACTTAGGTGCATGCAGATATGCTGTATCGTCAGTGACTGCGGGGATGATTTTGGTGTTTCGTGGCAGATTATGATTTTTTTTATCACCTATATTTGCAACTGTTGCCATTATAAGGCAGAAGAGAATCCGACTCCTACTTTCCCAATACGTTGATTACATGGGTATGTCGTAAGAAGTAACTCGAAATAATTTGAGATCTTACGGAGTATGTCTATAACACACGTAAGCGTGCAAGCTTGTTCCGAACGCGGAAGGAGGTATGTATGCATGCAGACGCGGCAATGATTCAGTGCTTAGAAGTGCTTCACAATCATGTAAGCAAGCACTATATGAGGGAAATGGCTTATGAAACAGGGGGTACGGGTGGCGTTGTAACTGTGGGGTGCAATGTGCGTGTAATGTTATGGAGAAGACACCTTTTAGGTCGCCCTTCTGCGGACACGGAGAATGACTACATGTGCCCTTATAATAATTGTCTTATTTCTTGCGTGCTCGCTTACACGCAATAACTTCAAGCAAAGAAAAATGGGGGCTGGGTTTCCGTGGCTTGCGTCTGAGCTTTTTTGTTTTTGTCCTGTACAGGGGGCGGTGATGATGAGTTATCCCTCCCGATCCTATTGGAACAGTCCTTACTAACACCATGATCTGCAAGGCTGCATTATTATATAGCCCTCGCCAAACGTAGTTCAAAACGAACTGTGCCGTCAAAATCGTAATACCCCACGTGTTGAAATAAAGCTTATACTGTGGACCCGATGTGTGCGCTTTTGCGGCGTAGTTATCCTTGAGACCACCAAATGCCCGGACGAGCAAGATATCACTCACAGATTCTAGAGTGACAGGGTTCATACGAGATCCTGCGAATGATCACTTTTTCCCTCTTCCAGCATGATTACTAAGAGCGCTGGTGATGAATGAATACGATAGTAGGGCAAATGTTCCTACATGTGGTAAGTGCTTACTTACCATGCTGACCCTCATAACAGACCAACGTCAACGGAAGTATTTGATGGTGCAGTGGCTGATGGGAGACATCATACATGGGAATAGAATGCCAAGAGGGTATACATGGGTGGGGATAGGGATTGGACCAATTGATGTGATTTTGGGGAAAGCGAGTGTCTTTCAGCTGACCACTTCGTATACTTGGACTCAAAAGGAAAGGGATAATACATACAAACGCTCCTGCTAGGCGCCATCCTAAGGATGTAAAGTCTATGGGAAAAGGTGCTATACGCGAATTCTCAAGAATTGAAGTCAAGAGAAGCATTCAACGCCGCAATTACTTGCCACGTCAAGGTCAAAGTTAGCAACGGCGCGTTTCAAAATATGAGCTTAGCTCGCGTGAATTAGGTGAAGATAGTCCGTAGGGAGGGAGGCCTGAAAATAGGACTGCAAACGACGTTGGGGGCGAGACTGTCCGTCAGCACGGAACTCAGATTGGACAGCACTCCCGTCTACTCGGCCGTATAGCGGACCCAGAGTATCGCGCGATTGAATGGTGCTTCTTATAGTAATACTTGGGCAGTTACGGCCTAGTAGGTTACTCTCCCCGAACGATGTATGCAAGTGATGTCCGTCGCAGGCCCACAGAGTATTTTCAATGCCCGAAGCTCGGAAAGAGGAGTAAGACGAAGGTGATATGAACGTTTTGAAATTGTTAAAATCTATACACTAAAGTTTGAAGAAGAAAAAAAAGTATCTACGAAGGGAAAATGCAGAAGTAAAAAGCCGTGAAAAATGATTCACAGATGCGGAGCCCACCAATATGCTTCACGTTTGAAAAATCGACGTGAGATCATCCATCCATCAAACAAACAAACAAACAAACGAAAGCGGCTACTACATATCATTGATATCATAGCATCTTGTTTAAGCGGCGCAGTAGGTCTTGCCGGCGATGAGGTTGGAGCACTGAGCGTTGAGGCCAGGGTTGAGGGCGGCAGTGATTCCGGTAGAGGCGCAAGTGTCGCCAGCCTTGACGAGGATGGACTTCTTGCAGCCACCCGAAGGGGTAGTGGTGGTGGTGGCAGGGGTGGCGGCAGGGGCAGGGGTGGTAGTGGCAGGGGTGCTGGGGCTGCTGCTTCCTCCGAGGTTGCCAATCGTGGCCTCGTCACAACCGTGCTTCCCATCGGCCCAGCCAATGAGAATGTTGGCTACATCGCTGGAGTAGCAGTGAGTCGCAATGCCCTTGCCCAAGTTACCCGACGGGTCGAGGGATCCCGAGTTGTAGTTGCGCGCGGCCTTGTAGATGGTTTGAGCATCGTTACCACCGGCCTTCTTGATGGACTGGCCAAGACCAGCTTCAGCACCAACGCCAGCACCGTCGCGGATCATGCCCTCGATCTTCTCCACCGGGCATGGGCTGACGTTGAAGCAAGTGTTCTTGCCCTGGAACGACTGCATCAGCCCCGGGTTGTCGAAGCCGTAGTTGGTCGTGGGAGCGCGGACGCAGCCCTTGGACTCCTGCACAACAATGGCCAAAAGAACTCGCTCTTCAATGTTGACCTCCTTGGAGACCTTGCTGATGGCCTTCTTGATGTTGGCCGTCTCCTCGGGGCTGTTGTTCTTCTGGTTGAACTGCGTGCACGAGTTGTTGATGGTGTTCTCGTTGGCCTTCCACAGGTCCTCGAAAGACTTCCAGTCGGCCTTCTTGGGCCATCCCTGGGCCGCAGAGCCGTCGCCACCGAAGACCTTGTAGGCCGAACGCTCAACCAAGCTGCGAGCTTCACGGGCATCGGCCTGAAGGAGGGGGGCACCCATGGCAAGGGCGAAGAGCTGGCTAGCAGCGATGATGTACGAGGTAGTGAACTGCATTGTGGCGTTTGTAGAAACTGTGATGTTGATGTTCTTGTTTGGAAGAGTAATGATCTCGAGAATGGAACGAGTGGTTCAAAAGAATGAATCGAAGTTGGAATCAATGAATGACTGGAGGCAAGCCTCTTGGGAAATGAATGTGAAGATGTTGGTGGTAATGAAAAAGACTGTGATGATGAACTGAAGCAGCAGGCCCAGCCTACATTTATACAAAACTCGAGGTGAGATGGATGCTCTGGTAGCTAGCTCTACGTAGCTCTACCGGACAGCATACCATACACCTTGCTCTACTCGGGTCAGCCAGCTCGTATGGCCGTAGGCTACATGCACGGATTTGGACCCATGTCGGTCTTCTTCAAGCACACTACATGCCCCTATGCGCCCTGGTAGTGGTATGCATTGTAATTGAACCGAGAGGTTTTAGTGGCACAACGCATCCGGAGGGCGCCTCGATGTGAGGTCTGTTCCTGGTGACCGTCCGTGCTACTGTATGTAGGGTTGTGAAAGCTTGTATGAAGGGGTGAACGGGCTCATGAGACAACCCTACATTGTTTCCGGTCGAGGTGGAGAAACCCGTAGTCTGACCTCAGAATTGGCAGGTTTTTGCCTGTTACCGTAGGCGTTGAACTGCCTGATCGGTGTCAATCTTTTGGGACCTTCAAGCCCTTTACATGGCAAGTACTGTGTGTCTTCTTCAGGCAATTTCGAGCAAAACTTTACAGCGTTTGCATTCTACAAATAGTTTGCTAATGGTTATTCCATAGTGCGACTGGAGCACTCAGACTTGAACTCACCATTCCGCCATCAATCGTCGGTAGTTTGACAGCGGAGCTTACTGCCATTTGGAAAGGTCTGAATTTCCGACCATCATGCCAGCGACATGAAGTTGAGGACGCAAAACCCTGGCCTTTGGGAACCACTACTAAGCGCTGGGCTGATCAATCAGGTGAACAATCAGAGAGGTTCAGGAACAGCCGAAAGGAAGGTACAATTTTGGGTCGGTGCTTCATCATAAGCGGATAGCGGAGCGGAGAGCACCGGCTTTTGGTAGCAGTCTGTGTGGACTCGTTGCCGAGCACAGATATGATTAGGCAAGATGCTCATCCAGATGCACTCGTACGGAGAGGCTTGAGAACAGGAGACCCCAAGACGGAATATAGGCTGGGCGGGCATCAGTCGATTAGGTGCAGACAAAAACTCTACAATTGAGAGGGTACAGAAGCAATGAGAAAAGGGCGCTCGTTGCTGAAGGCAGTTGAGGCTCTGATTCAAGTTAGATCTGGACCAGGTGTCGTTGGCTTTGGTGGGGGCTTAGCACTGGTCCGCATTAAGCAAAACTTGCATGGATCTGTTTCTCGCACGCACCGCTCGGATGGTGATGCTAGCGCAAGTCGGCGTGCGAATTCAATTCAAGTGTATCCGCTGGTGCAGTCCGGCCAAACGGTATTACCGGGAGTGAAGGATAATGGTACCTAATACAAACGACTTACCACGTGAGGACCGGACTCTTCAAACGAGCTGAATGCACGCGTGGAAATGTTTACATGTTGCGTGAGCTATACATCTTCTCACCTCAGCTTTACTCCTCGGATTAGGAAAAAGGAGCAGAGGTAGGTAGTGTGAGTTATGGCCCCCTCCAAAGAGCTCACGGTACATGGTCAATAAGTGGATCTTGGCTCAAGATTCAAATACCCTCTCCATCTGAAGATGAGGGTGCGAACTTCTGCATCATCTGCTTCTTCGCAATGTACCTACGAAAGAATGCATACATCAACCTAGGTAGATAATTCTCCAACTACATTGAAACCAGGAAGACATCACTTTTCACTGATCTGGTAATGAGACTGACTCTCTCTGGCTCGCCTAGTTTTTCGCTTCCTCGCTAAGCGCATTGCTAAGCGAATTAAGCTTTTTGTTACGCACGAGAAATTGCCGTACGAGCGGGTTTCCAAAGGAAATGAACTGGTGGTGCGTGTTCCTAAGCGAATCTCGAGAATTTATCGCCGACTCCTTGTTGAATCCCGAAGCTACCTACACAAGGCAGTTAAGTCAACGGTGGCCCTGACTTCTAATTAGACGGACTCGGAGTCGTGAGTTATACGAGCCCCAGAGTCTAAAGGCCGCCGTCGCAAGCTATTTCCTAATCCAGACCACAAGCTTATCTACTGTTGGTCTAATATAAGATCAATTGATGCTTTTGTTCAAGTGCTGAGGCATGGCAAGTCTGTGCACCCAACCCCGACAAAGCACGTCGTTGCAAAGCGTTTCAAATGTTCTTCTCGGGACCCCAGAAATATTTCTCAACTCCGGCCTCCCAAAACTTCACATTCTAGCGACATTTGGTCTAAGTTTAGATCCTTGACGATTTCGTTGCCAGAAAGAATGCGCAAGGGGGGGGTTTTTTTTTTAATGCAACTAAGACACAGGTTTCAATCATGCACGGAAAGCTTCAAGTTCACTCCAACGTCTAACAGCATCTGTCGGTCTTCGTACTGAAGCAATGCTTCTGTTGATCCTACGTGTATAACACAAAACGACAAACAACACGTTGACACCGAATTAAGACTCGAGATAACATCAGAAGATGCGCTCACGGCTACCAAGATTTTAGAAAGAAAAACAACACTAAATAACTGCACAGAAGCCGCCGTATCCCTATATGCATGAACCATCATCCGACCGTTTACAACTCTTAGAATGGTATATCCGTAAAGCAGAAATCACACCTCCCTCAAGCCTTTGTCAAACTATGCTCCATCGCTGGATAATCCCGATACAAGTTCACCAACGGCAGGAACATATGCTTGTCGACCTTCCGCCCAGCAGCTTCCGCCTCAGCCTGCTCCTTGGACCATTGCCACATCTGACTCCACGGTATCCAGTCCCAGCGCGCGCATTTGTGGGGTTCCAGCGCCTATACATCGTCTCAGCCAAAATGTTTACTCAAAAAATAAACTACAACGTACCTGGGGTTCTTTATTCTCGCCAACAATCACAGCAGTGACGAAGATGGTAATGTAATGTTTACCCTCGCCGAAAATATCATTCGTAGCTACGAGGAATTTGATCTCGCCGATCTCTAGACCGGTCTCTTCGAGCACTTCGCGTTTTGCGCACTCCTCGAACGATTCGCCGTATTCGATGTGCCCGCCGGGACATTGTAATGTACCTTCAGATTATTAACAACACACACAGAGGGGAATGAAGCGCATATTGGGCGCGGATGGTATCGAACGTACCTGCTCCATGCGAGCCCTGGCGCTCTCCCATTACAATATTCCCTTCTCGGTCATGGATTATAGCCGCCACGCCGACTTTAGGTCGCAAAGCTTCAGCCATCTTGTTGTATGTTAGGTTTCGAATGTGTTGTGGAAACGTAGAGTGCAAGCTGATATTTTCCCCTAGAGGATAGAATCGCAGTTAAAATACCCACAGTTAAACGCCTTGTGTAGTGGCACGATACCTGTGATTCATACCAGCGCTTGAGGTGGTGGGGAGTTTTCTCCAACTACCTGAGGCCCACTGCGCCACATCCGTGATAGATTTGGCTAGCTTAGACTAGTTCCCACCACATTGGTTGATCACACCGAGTAGTTAAACCCTTAGGCTACATGCAAGTATGTGGCACAGTTTTACACTTCTTGCATATTCAACGTCTTGCATGGGTCGACAGGCAGATTCTTTGACCACTTTCTTTAGTGCCGCCTGCCTGGGACCCTCACGTGGCAGCTCCGCCCCGCTCAACACATGTTCAATAGCTCGTGGGCCGCGGCGGCTAAGGACGTGACCGGTATACCTTAAACCCTCAAACTCAGGCATCGGTTACCCTCACAGCCCCAAGATGATGATAAATGCGGTGAAGTTGTAACTCTACACAGACCTCTCATAGGCGTCGAAGAGCCGCGCGCGTGCGGTACCCCAGCACAGTGTCATCAATTGCCGCAAACAACGTGATCACATCACATTGCGCGACGCTGCGCCTTTGTGTACCATCCCTAAGATCATTTATTCGAAATACTAAATCATTATACATCAGAACGTGACACAAATAATATCACAAGAAAGCCAAGTCTCTACCTCCTGGCCAATAAAATGCTAAAACCAACTACAGCTCCCAAACCACGTCCCGATTCACCCCAAGGGGAGAACCCACGTTATTTCACCTCGACCAAAGAAGCAAAGTGTGCGCCCTTTTGTCTTCCTTCGGCGAGTCTAAAACATAGAGTCTGAGGGGAAAGTCTCGTGTGACATAATCGAAAAAGCGATGTCGTACGAAGGAGGACTACCTGGATTTTGGTTGGTAAGAAAACGTGTGTAAGAAAGGGGTTCATGTAGTTCTCGCAGCAGTGATCTTAGTTTGTACAATCCCTCGTAGGTAACTATAAGCAAAAGATAGAAGGTTAACATACATTCTAATATTTAACTGCTTTTCAATTGGTCTCGTAGTAACTCTAATTATCTTTAATTCCTATATCTGAAAATTTTCTGTGTAGCTGTTTTAGTTACAGCTTTTTATAAGCAATCTTTGTTGTACTTTTATTTGCCTATATTGACCTATCATCCAAGCCTACTTAATGTATGGATAACGCAACGAAGTAAACAATAAAATTCTTCCCATTCCCAAAGATGAAATTTTGGGGTTGCGAATTGTGTGGATGGCGTTTTCGAATATGGCGAATATCGAGACATTTTATTATTGATGGCAAACGTGATATTTTTCAAAAGGATCATATAGCATAGGTACAAAGTCGACCTACCTAATTATTTCTCTATCATCCTATACCGTCTATTGTCCCTTCTTTTCTCAACGTTTCACCTTCCTCCATTCGCATTCCCATCCGCATCCCTAAAAAACAATCCTCTCTTCGACACTCTTAAAATAGTCAAACGCGTCTCCCCTAACCCCCTCAAACCTCAAAACCTCATCCCCCCCATCCCCATTAATCCTCAACAAGCTCCTCTCCACCCCATACTCCAACCACTCACCCCCACCCTCATACGATGGAGCCTCGCCTCTTACAAACCTCAAATACCTCTCCGCCAAATTCTCAAACGGCTTCGTCGACACACCCGTTGTGCCGCCTGCAAGCAGCGCAAGATCGCTCCCATGAAATGACCCCACAATTGGAGTCCCGTAGAAATACGACCCTTGCAGAGCGTAGACGGGGCTCGACCAGTTCACGCTGGGTTGCGGGCCGGCGATGGTGTCGAGGAAGGAGCGTGCTTGGAATATGAAGGCGATGTCTGAGACGACTGCCGAGTTGATTTTCGAGTGCGGGTACATCACGTCTTGGGTGGCGTTTGTGCGGAACGGCGCGCCGTAGCTGGTGTTGTTGGTGTAGTAGCTTATGAGGGTTTCGAAGATGGAGGTGGGGGTACTAGGGAATTGCTTGTGGACCATGTTGATGAGCTTGGCGGTGGTGTTTACGGAGGAGGTGGGTTGGAGAAAGATAGTCGCTTCGTCTTCTTGGTGGGCGACGATGACAGGGACGTCGACGACGTTTTGGCTGGGCGTGAGTTTTGCCGAGGTGAAGAAGGGGGAAGAGAGGTCCGGACGGGGGACGTAGTCGATGGAGAAGCCATCTTGAGAGACCAAGTGGGGGAGGGTATTTGTAGCGTCGTAGATTTTCTGCCATGGCGCCGCACGGAGACAGTCGAGGGTAGAGTAGGAGGATGCGCAACCCACGGCGGAGACTATGTGGTCGTACTGTGCTTGCGCTGTGGTGCCGTTAACGGGCTCTGCGTCGAACGAGGTGCCGGAATCCATGATGGCTGCGCGGAAGAGGGGCTTCCCGGTGCGGTTGGATCTGTTGTCGCCGTTGTTGATGAGAAGGTGGTAGTAGGTGCTAATGGAGCCGGCGGATTGTCCCCAGATGGTCACTTTATCTGCATCACCCCCGAACGCTGCAATGTTGTCGTGGACCCATTCCAACCCGAGTCGTTGATCGCGTAAACCGAGATTGGTGGCGCCTTCAGCCTGGAGTTCTTCGCCTCCTAGGAAACCGAAGGTGTTCAAGCGGTAGTTCACCGCCACTATAATCACACCGCCCTGCTCGATCGATTTGGTTACCAATGTGCTCCAGTCCGAAGAATTAGTCGACCCTTGCTCAAATGCACCACCAAATATCCAGAATATCACGGGCAATTTCGAGTCCGATTTGGTCTCGATGGGCCGTTGTATGTTGACTGTGAGACAGTCCTCGCCCTGGTTGTTCGAGGTGCTGTTGTACGCGCGAAGTGAGCCGCTGATACTCTCTGGCCAAGTATCTATGATGGGAAGATCGCTCGCCATTATCTTTTGTGTGCAAAGCCGTGGCGAGGAAGTCGCATCGAAGGTACCCAGCGGTTTAGAAAGAGGTCGGGGTTGTCGAAGCCTGAGGTCGCCGACTGGAGGATCTGCGTAGGGTATTCCGAAGAAGTGCTCTACCTTGTTGGACGTAAAGCCTTGAATAAGGCCATCCTTGATTTGAACGGAAGGCTCTGCACCAACAGCGGTAGCAAGTAACGTACTAAGAAGCACCAGGTTCATTCTGAATTTGCGGATTGACTTGCAAGAGTGGGCACTATTTTGAAGTTCGAGTGGCAGTGAAGAGTAGCTGGCTGTCATGCTCAATTCATAAAGGCAAATAAGCAGTACTTATAATTTTTTACCCCTTGTAATATCAAGCCTTGAACGTTGGCATTGATGTTAGGTAGAAACATTGAAGCTGACCAACCTCGACAGGGGAAGCAATCCATACACACCCTGTTCGCGGATTTAAGCCCCTACTGACCGTGGCGTTAAAAGAACCAGGTGCACTTGCAGCCCATTATCAACTTTGCTTTATCTCAAATAGTAGCTTTAAAGTATGTAGTCTACAACGACTAACTTGAGACCACAAATCAAGGCGGCACAAATTATTAAAGCATTTTTAGCGCAATCGATTGATGTCGCCAACGTTCTCGAAGCAAAACTCGTCTAGAACCTTTCCGGCCACCTTCATTTCGCCCGGGGCGTAAGCCAATAATGCTAGTGCTCTTGATGATTTGCAGTGTCAACGCCCGACCGCGAGATTGTATTTTGGAGCGGGTTGAGTATGATCTCACTAGCACGCTCGAATAAGTAACAAATAAAATGCGTCAACTACTACCTATGTACCTATCAACGATGCGATTGTCTAACATAAAGATATTTATTAACATTGATGCTCGTGCATTTTGTAAAGAAAATCAACTAATAATATCAACCCTACCTATGTATCTCACTAACATAACAAACCTATCGCCTTAACCCACCCCTCTCTTAGCCTAACACCGGCCCCCATGCCAAACCAAAATAGGGAATCTCCCCTAAAACCGAACACGATCCCTACTAACTAAAACACATCCGTAATCAAGCACCCAGACCATTACGTTAGCAGTGCGATATACTAACGTCGCACTCGTAATAACCTAACCTGTGGCCCCTGCGACCCTAACCTAACCCAGCCCCATAGCCTGGTGCCTCCGCGTCAAAGTAGAGCGCCAGCATTCATGCTTTTCGGCAAGCTTTTGGTACGAAAAGCCTTCATCAGAGTCCAATGCATCTATCTCTACAAGGGCGTCTTCTACTGTTATCGCGGTGTTGAGTCACAGGGGAGTTAGATGTGTACTGTGAAAGTCGCACGGACACAGTACGCCGACAGCCACGTTAGCTATCAAGCCGAACGAAAACGATCACATGATACTACACTATGTAGTCATCCCAAGCTTGGTAGCTCTCAGATTATCGTGACACTACAGACGGGTAACCCCATCAAGAGTGTATTCACAAGATCCATCTTTTCATTTCGATCCACACTAGGCGTAGAGGAAAGATTCATGTCTCTGATAGACGTCCATCGTTCATCCATAATTTCCCAGTGTTGAATCTCTACACACCCAAGCCTTTCATAAAGTGCACTGTCCTACCTTTTCAACAACACGATTCTAGTATAGCTATAATTAACCTTATCAATTCCGATAGTGTGCCGGGGCAAATAAACTATACACGAAAATTTTTTATTTTGCTATAGCACTAGGTCTAGATTTCTAAATTTCCTTCTATTTCTTTACTATTATTAGTATATTAAGCTGTAGTATAGTTTTTTACTACTTATTAGTTAATATAAAAGAAAAACACTTACTAATACTAAATATATATTAGGCTAGTAAATAGGTATAGTATACCTAGGGGTTAGGTATAAGTTAAGTTAAGGTTACGTAACCTATAGGTATAAGTTAGGTTAGGGTTATATAAGCTAATAGTAATAATTAGGTTAGAGTTAAGGTCTTAGTAAGCTAACCTAACTATTACTATTAGCCTATATAATAGTAATTACTAAAATTGTAAGTTTTAGTAAGCTATTTTTAATATAATAAATTATATATAAATATATATTTTTATAAGGATTTTTTTATTATAGATAGTTATTATAGTTATATATAAACTAAAAAAAAAAAACTATTTTAAAAAATTAAAATTTAAATAAATTAAAAAAAGTTAAGTTAGGGCTAAGGTTTTAGTAAGCTAACTTAACTATTACTATTAGTCTATATAACCTTAATTTAACCTATACCTATTACTAATATATAAAAAATAAGTATAGGTTAGGTTAAGGTTAAAGTATTATATAATTAAACCTAATCCTAACCTAACCTATACTTAGGCTGGTAAATAGGTAGGGGTTGGGTTGGGGTTAGGGTCTTACATAAGCTGACCCAACCCTAACCTAACCTTAACCCAATTTTTTCGCGCTAGTAATAGGTAAGGGTTAGGTTAGGGTATAAAAAAATTAGGTTAGGGTTGGGTTATAAAATCTAGGTACCCTTAGGTCTTACTAATTGTAATATATAATATATAATAAATTACTTAATTAAGAAGTAATAGTGATAAATAAGCGTAATAAATACTTTCTTTTTATATATATATTTTATAAATTACAATATTTAATACAGCTTAGTAAGCTAATATATATTAAATATATATTTTAAATATATACCTATTTGGGTACCCTAACCCCAACTACTACCCAGGTCCGTGCGGCCCCTACCCAACTACTACCCAAGCTTTGATTAACCCCAACCCAACCACTACCCAAGGTCAATGCGGCCCCTACCCAAACCGACCCAACCCTAGGGTAGGGCTACCCATTTACCAGCCTACCTATACTTATTTACTAGCCTAATATATATAAACTATATATAACTTTTAAAAACTAACTTTTAGTTTTTTTTTAAAAAAAAAGTATATTTTTACTATTAGTTACTAATATTTATACTAGCTAGTTTTATATTAATATAAAAATAGAATTAAAAAATAAAAATAACTAATATTAAAAAAAAAAGTAGTAAAATAAATAACTAATACTAATAAATAAAATACTTTTTATTATTATATAATTAAGTTACCCTTTTATTAAATTAGGCTAGTAAATAGGTATAGGTTAGGTTAAAGTTAGGTTTAATTATATAATACTCTAACTCTAACTATAAAGAAGTAATAGTATAAGTAATATTAGGTAATATTACTATACTAAAAATCTACACTAAGGTGCTAAAAGTAGAAAGGAAAGTTAGCGTATATATGCTAACTTAGAGCTAGAATAACTATATTTTAGTTAACGTTATAGGGTCTTAGCGTAAGTAGATTAGTAAATAGATAAAAGTTAGGTCTAGGTTTAAGTCTTATATAATCTAGGTTAGGTTAGGGTTAGGTTATATTATAGAAGACCTAAATCTAGACCTAACTTAGACCTATTTTTTTTACTAATTTTAGGTATAGGTTTAGGTTAGGTTGTAAAGCTTTAAGTATAGGTTAAATTATAATTAATAAGTAATTTTTAGTTTTTCTACTTATAAAAGTAGTAATTTTAAAAATATATTTAAAGTTTATAATTTAATAGGTTTATATTATATAGATATTGTGCTAAGGTAACTAACCTATATATAAATTTTTACTTTGTACCGGCATAAAGTCTTAATCTCTAGATTTCCTTCCTTTTATTTTCTATTATTATTATAAGTTATTACTTACCTATAGGTATTATATTCTACTACTTAGTTTCCTTTTAATTTATTTCTTTTTTATACCTCTAAATTATTACTATATAAAAGTGCTTTATTTTTATATCTACTTTTTTTTTTCTTTCTATTTTATTATTATACATATTATTATATACTTATAACGTAATCGGCATGCGAGTTAATCAGGTATGCGAGTTAATTACTTCTTTTACTAACAAAAAAAGGCCGTGCGTAACT